>JAAAKG020173101.1:0-27146 GCA_010014905.2 Druon quercuslanigerum
GGATACTAATGGACCCAAGTGGGGAACCTCACATAACGACTTTGTGAGGATCTTCACTTGGGGTGATTGCTAGAGATTAATCAGCAACCTGGGTCGGAGCACTGTTGCGGAGTGAACGCGTTGTTTAAATAAATAACACGAGAATTCCAGATCAATCTCAAAATTTTATAACCTCTTCCTCACACTAATCCCCTCTCTACCGAGTGAGTCACGCCTACCCCGAAAGGGAAACGGCTTAATGGTGTAATAATAATAACAAAGACATTTTAGGTTCAAAATTTTTCAAAATTTTTTTTTCTGGAAAAAGCATGAATCTCAATGCGAAATCATTGAAACAGCATTGGAAAATTAGAACTTTTGTACTCTTTAAAAAAGTTCTAGCAGTTCTGAAGTGAATACGGAAACTCAAAAAATGGTAAAAGAAGAATTAGAAAGCTCTTTGGGCGACCTTGTCAAAATTGTGCATCGCGAAGCCATGAATATTTGAAAAAATAAATCGCCTTTACTTACGTACAAACAGAAAAATCGTCCGACATTCATGTTAAATTTGTAAAGAAAGAAGAAAGGCATACAAAATGAAAGTTTAAGGAAATTGAATGTGGTCTGCGATATAAGGAATAAGAAGTTAATTCATGCAAGTTATATTATTTTTTAATTGCATTCAATTTTCAAACCTATATTTCAGAAAAAATTAAAGAAAAATAACGACTTAAAATTTTTTTGGAAATAAATATAAAAAATTCTAAAGACGATAATGGTGACGATATCACTACTAATGATAATGAAGAACAAATTTAAAGAAAAATCAATTGATCAACCTCTCAAAACTGCAAGAGGCTCAGTGAACGTCTCAACTCCAAAGCTCTGTGCTATGCTTCATAGAGATAAATTCAGCGGCAGAAAATCCGCTCAAATCATAATTGCTGTTGCTTAAGATCTGTGTCAGGTTGAAGGTAAATCGGAATACTATTGATGATCATCGACAAAAATTCAGAATAGAATATGCACAAAAGATCAAAGAGAAATTTGGTAAGTTGACAGAATTAAATCAGGTTCTGGAGCAGAACAAGTTTTAGCAATTTTTGATCTAGTACTTGATTGGAACCTTTGTGGACTAAAAAAGCTTGTATAAACTTAGAAAAATTGCTAGGAAGAAATCTCGACTATTTTGCTCGGAGATATCCCGTTCCAGAAGTCTTCGGAAACGGTATCGGTCCATCTATTGGCTTAGAATACTGATTTTCAAACCATTTTAGCAATTTTACCCGCATATAAATCTGAAATTGAATTTCAAGGCCTTGAAACCGTAAGTGCCTTGTTGGATGACAACGGAAACAGCTTCAAAAGGAACAAATTACAGAAGATTATCGATTCCGTCTTCCTAGCGCTGTCTACAACAATCGAGGGTTAGCAATCTTCATTGTATATTTCTACATTAAACTATGATTCTCCATTCCTACCGCATAAAATATAATCCTGCCTAAAATATACAGAATCGTAAAGTGTCAGAAGCAGCTGTATAGAAGTCTCACCTCTGGTATTTTATCAAAAAAAGCAGTGTGCTCAAATTTTTTTATGAAATTATTCCTGTAGAGGGGAGGTAGAGGTATTAAAAGCAAAATAAGAGATCTGCTGATTGTTGTAAACGACTTCAAGTAAGACAAAAAATATTGGAGAAATTTACAAGAATAACATTGAAGACTTTACTTCCAGAATGTCACTATCTTTCTTTAAACACGTCTATATTTTCGCTTAAATTCATCACACCGATTAATTACCTTGAATAAAATATAAGAATTTCAAAAGTACAGACGTTTCGTGAACATTGCAGTTGACTTCTTCAAGGCTAAGCTGATACTGAGTACTGCGGTTTCAGGCCATGCTGTTCTTATATATACTTTCTACGATGCCTGTCATTCATCCGAGCGCCTCCACCCCTCCTTCGTGGAGACTGGTGGCACCTGATTGGCAAATTAAGTATTTTTTTCAACCCGGGAGGATGAAAAGCCAAATCGGATTGGTATTACCTCCATTGTCCCTATTGATGTTAATAGGCTGCTTTAAGGTTTCGGTTGCTTCTCTATGTTTTCTTGGAAATATATTGTGTATTTTAGCGACGACAATTTGTTTGTCAAATGAAATGTTATTTCAAGTAAGAATGTTTATCCGGTGAGTCTTTTCCATGATTCTTAGTAAATTCACAAGAACTATTAATTATTTTTAAAATTTCAATTAAAACATTAAGAGTTCGGCCTTTTTCTACGAGTCCATTTGTTTACGGAGTCAACTAAGAATATTTACTCGACAGTGTTTCACAGTAACGCGTTACTTTTTTTAGAAACGTGTCACGATAACGCGTTTTTTTAAAAAAGCTAACGGTAAAGGTAACGCGTTACAATTTTCCGGTAACGGTAATGCAAAGTAACGCACCTTACCGATCGTTACACCATAAAATGTTAGAGAACGGAATTACTGAGCAGTACATCTTTTAAGCGACTGTTCAGTAGGATAGACAAAATTTCTTTTTTAATTTTTATGAATACCGCCCGGAAATTTATTCGAATCCACACAAAAATATATCCATCTAAAAAGTGATGTTTAGAAATGCCGCAAGCCCCATGTGAAGTTTAAAAAGTATTTCCCATAAGAAAAAATGCGTTTTTGTACATTTGATTCAGAATCCTCAACATTATCTGAATCGAGTTGAAACTCATCATTTCTTTTCACAATTAGCAATAAGACAATTGCTGTATTTTTGACATCTCACCGAAGTCTCAGTAACTTATTCAAGAGAAGCTTTTATTCAATATGATCCATGTAGTAAGCTTGTAGCATATTGCAAATACGTGTAGTATTTCAAAAAAATATATTCACAAAAAAGATATTATTTAAAATATAGTTTTCTCTAATGTGATTGATTATTATCTCACTAACTGAAATAAGGACAGAAACGTAAAAAATTGTAGAAAAACTGCGACTATCAGGTATTCATATAGATGAATATAGTCACGAAAAACAATAATTTGTTTGAAAAATTATTTCTGCTAAATCTAATTATTTATTAAGTCACTTCTAATGAAAATTAGACAAATAGTTAGAAAAATTAAGAAAAAACCGCAACATTCTGCAATTAAAAAAAGAGAATATTATTAATAATAATGACTTGTTTAAACATTCACACTTGTTAAAATTAATGAACTATCACCTCCCTCCAATTGTAAATTGGACAACAAATGAAAAATTTCCTATGGGAAATACGTGTTAAACTTCAGTCTTGGCCGGTATTCATAAAAATTCGAGAAAAAAAATGTACTAAATTCTTAAGATTCTTTCTGGACATTAAAATAATGTCTTAAATATTGAATAAAAAAAGTTAACGTCAAGGTAACGCGTGACTTTAAAAAAAAGTAACGGTAAGGGTAACACGTTACATAATGCTCTGTCTACCTCTCTCAGTCACTCCCTCACTCACTTGCCCTTGGTGTAAAAATCAAGGGGATCAGGAAAACAAGAAACGGAGACGTCCTGGTGGAAACCGGACCTGCAGGGAAAGGCAGAGCTGAGTTTTCGTTTACTCACTGACTGACTCATTCAATCACTTACTCACTCAATGACACTTTCACTCACGCACTCACTTCATTACAGTCACTTCCTACATGACTCACTCCGTCACTTGCTTTACGACCCTTTTCTTCAATGATCTGCTGAATTGAACAATAAGTGCAGGTTATGTACTCATTCACTCAACCATCCACCCACTCACTTACCAACCCACTCACTCACTCACTCACTCACTCATAAACAAATTCAGGAATTGAATATTTTTTAGCTTACATAAAAAGCACATGCGGCTGTACCATTTAAATTAATAAATAAAACTCTTCTTTCTAAAAGCATACCAATTTTTTTCCTATTCTAAAAAAATCTTACATATCGAATATCGAAATATCTCGAAACATCTCGCAAAAGGTAATGCAAAAATTTAAAGACCCGATTCCTTATTGGTGGATTTGCAGTCAGCGAGGGCACGTGATGCGTCAAACTTGAAAGTATTCACGACACTGGTCAACGACTATTCTACTTTTCTTTCTTATGCGATTCCACCGTAACCTCTTTGTATTTTCTCTTTTGACTGCTCCAAGGGCTCTACACTATTTTATTATTTAAAACTAAAAAGTGTATTTTCCTATTCTAAAAATAACTTTTCTCAAAGTGTAAATGTGTATATAATAAGTTGATTGAACAGCAAGGATACCGTCGGAAGAATATAAATTAACTGGCACAGAGGAGATTAAAGCATTTTAGATGACATCAGGTCAGTCCAGACTTTCCAAAAATGAATCTTTAAGTGCGTCATTAAAAACGATGCAGGTACAAGAATCAGAATTGTATTTTGGGGGAACGATGGCCTTAAATAAACAAAGAATGCGCCTGAATGAGGTTAGTGTTTTTTTTACATCAACAATACTTCACTATTTAATATTATATTAAACTTATATACTATATTACATAATAAAGTATCTATACATCTAAATTATTATAAAATCAAAAACACGTATGAATTTTGCATATTTTGAAAGTTACCGGAGGTTCGATAGGCATGGTCAATCGACGGTTCAGCAATCCAAAGAATTTCAAGTTCAAACTATTAGCAAAATCCTTTTTCATGGGCCTAATCGTGGTGCACTACTGGAAGAAGTAAAAATGTCCACAAAAACTTCAGCCACAGATGTACTTTCAGTGGACGGATCAATTTATAAGCTTTTTTTCTATGAACAAATTATAAAGAAATTATCTTTTTTTACCTATGTAATCTAATCATATACCGTATTCTCTTTTTTCGCTTTTCAGGTGTTGATGCATACATCAAGACCGAGTTCGCCATAGTAAAGAGAGGAAAAAACGCAAGATATGGCATTATAGTAGTTGGCTCATGAGGTGTACCGGTTATGCGTGCAGATTACCTTCTTCATTCCAGATAGTATATTACAAATGGGAGTTCACATTGAATTAAAAGGACCCATGGATAAAAAACTAAGACATCGCTAGCTGAAAATAGCAGTTCTTGGACCGAAACCAAAGACAGATGGCGCTCCTTCAAATATAAAAAGAGTTTCTGAGTCAATCAATGATGATGATTAAAAAGAGAAAAAAGTACAGGGCCAAAAGGTGATTAAAACTAATGATTAAATTTAGAAAATATTTTTTCTTCTTACTATTTTAATTTTCTACAAATTATTCAAATTCGATTTATTTCCAGAAGCTGAGCTCTGTTTAAATGTTACTCAAGCAATGGCATTTACGACGGATCATATTATTATTTATATAGTTGCAAAATGTGGATAAATAATGGGATGAGAGATCCCAACTTCTGTCACTTAATCTTTTTTAGTTGTTGAACTTAAACATTCTTATGTTTGACACATTTTATTTTATTCGAATTTTATTTCTTTTTTATTTTTAATTAAGATTAAGCGTTCATAGTATTTCGACTGCATCACTGCATTATATTGTAATTTTCGTACTCATTGGTCGGAGGTACCAAACTATTAAACCCATCCAAAAGGGATTAACCTACCTTTATGTTAAAGTGGTGTTCGATTTTTGATTTACTCCCGGACTGGGAGCCCTAGCTCTTGTAGTTCTAATAAAAGCTATGATTGGGGCTGACCTTTTTAATACAGGATTGCTTCGTTGTTTTACGCATTTCCGAATCTGTCCTTATTTGAAGTGAAAATCCGCGTATGGTGTTCCGCGCGAAACAAAATATCGACGAGCAAGTTGGACTTTAATTCCGATCTTCCGTTTGGACAAATAGTCCGATATCGGGAAGAAGTGATGAACGACTGCCTCGAGGTGACAGGTAGGATGCACCTCGTAGGGTATGGTATGGGTACCTTTAGGTAGGGTTTTCTGCTGACATTGAATTTTTTGTGCAGTGTTGCTAATCAGATAAAGTAGAATATTTAATTAATTATAAGAATCAAAATTTCAATAGTTAATTGCTACAATTTAGATTTCCCAAATTATATACTTTGTTTTTGTAATTTGGTGAGTTCCGAAACCGAATTGGTTATTAATGATTCTATTATTTATGGAACTTATCCCCTGATTTGTTTGTTATTATTATAAGTTCGAGATTTTTTAGAGTTTTCCAAAATGTTTAGATAATGAGATGGTTTATTCATGTACTAAAGTTTATTTTTCACGAACAAAACCATATACATGGCTTTTTGAATGTATTTCATTTAATGTAGTGATAAACTAATAAGGAAAAAGGATGAAATCGCTATTATTTATTACCAATACTATTGGAATTGTGACATTCATCAGATGATCTTAAATTTTGAAATTTCGGTGGCCGACCGAAAGTTATTGATTTTATTCTTATGAATTTTTAACTTTTATTAACAATCAACATTGTTATTCAACATTTAGCGGCCTCGCGAATCGCTAGTAGTATCCAGCGAGCATAAGTGATAGGAAGTGGCAAGAGTTTGTTACCGTTGTTGAGTTCGCTCGCCTTGCAATTAGCATGCTCTCCCGTCAATGCTCTTTGTTTTCTCCAAGTGTTACAAATTTTTATAATCCGTCACGCAGGTTGCAGCGAGCAAGCTAACATTAAAAAGTTACACTTGGGACTTAAAATCCTAACAACACCTGGATTTTTCATTTCTCCATTCTCTAATTTTTCCTGCATATTTAAGAATCTTGAAAAAATTAAGATGAATACAAAACAGAAAAAAATGATCCAAGTTCAAAATAAATAAAACTGTTTCTAAAAATGCACTATATTGTTATAAAAAAACAACAGGAGGTATGTTATACTTTTTAGCAAAGCTTGTGATATCTATTCTATATATCTTGTATCTTCGACTTATATATGCAGGGTGTCACAGACTCAGATATCCAGACTTATTAATCTGTAAACAAATAAAAAAAATAAATCGAAAATTCCTTTTCCAAAATCAGTTGAAGTTTTAGTTCTTTAGTTACAAAATACTTAGGCATTTTTGGGAGTCTGTAAAGTCTTAAGGAGATATGATTAGTAGTATTAATTCAGATAATTTTTTTCTGTTAAGTTTAGTCTTTCAGAAGAATTTTTGCTTTGCTGACTATTGTTTTTGCGAGGTCTGTTTTAAGTTTTTTTTACATGTATCAACAGTTATAATGTCAACAATTATGTTGTTACAGTCTTCTTTATTCATTATTACTCTTGTATTGTCCTTGTCTGCGGGTGATATTATGATGGCTTTATTTCTGTTGAGTTCTTCAATTGCTTTTTTTATTGTTTTGTTAAGTTTGAGGAGGTAAGTTGGGCTTGGCTTAAGATGTTGGTCTTCCTACGTCGCACAGTGGTAAAAAAAAACGTTTTTCTTCGTTCATAAACATAGTATTTCAAGATTAGCTAAACGGAATTAAATGAAATTTAGACTGAATACAGTTCATGTCATACCTAATAAGGGAAAAATACTCACATGATCCAAATATATTTCCCAAGTCTGGAAAATCCATGAGAAATCGGGTACTTTAATATTTTATGAATAAACTGACTGAAACTTTTAGAAACTATGATACGTCGGACAAACTGAGCTCCAAAGAAAAATTGGTACCTCAGATTTTTCATTTTCATGTAAAGTTTATTATAATACAATAGCTTTTCCAGGTAAAAAGATGAAAATTCACGTTTTTTCTTGTTTTATCGAATTTTTCAGGAAAATGAAAAATAGAAGATACCAATTTTCCTTTGGATTTTAGTTTAGCCGATGTAAAAAAAGAAATTTAGGCATTAATATAAAAAAATCTGGCATTATTTCTCAAAATTTGAGTCAGTTTATTCATAAAATATGAAAAGTACCTGATTTCCGATGGATTTTCCAGCCTTGAAAAATACATTTGGATCTTGTGAGTATTTTTCCCTTATTAGGTATGGCGTGAACAGCATTCAGTCGAAATTTCATTCAATTCCGTTTAGCCAATCTTGAGATATTAGGTTTATGAACAAAGAAAAACGTTTTTACCACTGTGCGTCGTATGTCAGACGCTTCTTTCAGGTTAAAGAGTATAGGTATGCTGTAGATTACAAATAACTAATGATTTCGATTTTCGGGATTACGGAAAAGAGCTACTGAAAAATTATATCCTTTAGATAAGGCTGAAATTATTTCATTGCTGAGAGGATGGTCAGAGATTTTTTTTAATGTATTAGTTAGTGGTGTGTGCCTTACTGAAAGTAATTTGTCAAGTTTTATTTTTTCAAATGATATGCGGTTTAATGTACATCAAATGTCAAATACAAGAGTGTTTGATAGGAAAAGGTGAAGTTCTAATAGTTTTATCGAGGAAGTATTTAAGGCAAATTTGGAACATCAATAGGGACAATGGATATAATATCAATCCGATTTGGACTTCCGTCCTTCCGGGTTTACAGAAAGACACTTGATTGGCCAAGCAGGTGCGACCAGTCTTCACGGTGGCATGCTCTTGCCAATTACAGGCATTGTATAGCGTATATATAAGAACAACATTACCTGAATCCTAAGTATCAGGTTAGCTCTGAAAAAGTGAGCTCCAATGTTCACAGAACGTGGGCAGGATTCGTGGTGTTGCACACATATTCTCCACTTTCTGTACTCTTCCTTTTCCCAATAACTCCCCTCTCTTAGCTCGTTTCCCAATCTGAATCTTGCTATTCTGGTCCACGTTCTCTCTCCCCATCCCTTTTCTAAATACTTTGACAAAGCTTCCCTTTTTATCATCCTATATCTCCTCTTTTCTACCTCCATCAAACACTTTCTCGCCAACTACTCCCCTCCCTTTCCTTTCCTCAGCTTTGTCTCAAATATCCATTCCCTCTTTCCCGCTCTAATATTTAATTAATCCCTTTGCGCTTCTTCTCTCTCCATATATCCTGGCGTCCTCCAATCTACCCCTAATGTCCACCTTATACACTCAACTTCCAGTTAAGTCAAAGCCTTTGAAATAAAAACATTTCAGTTACGTCAAATTCCCTTTAAACCCACCAATGTCTATTGGGGCGGAGAAGGTGAACGGGTGCGCTTTATACATGTGCCGTGTGCATGTGTATCTGTGCTGCTAAGTGTCACGTGTTGCTACGTGGAGGGGATGTATAATGTGAAATAACTGGGCGGTGCATTTTCATATATCTGATCGTTGACATAACTGAGATATCTATGCCCCATAACTTAATACCGGCCATACCAGCGTATCAAATAACTAGATTCTCCTTCACCAATATTTTTCAAACTTATTTTCCCGATTTCCCATATCTGTTTTATTACCCCTGCTGCTTTTTTTTATCATATCTCTTATATGAACTCTATGATCTCCATTCTTTTGAAAAATATATCCCAAATATTTAAACTCCTTCACTTCTATCTTTATTCCATTCCATCTCCCCGTCCATTGTTTTTGTCTTCCCCTCCTTTTCTAAACCTTATTATCTTTGTCTTTTCTACATTTAAACTTAGCTTTTTCCGATCTAAGTATTGCTCTAATCCTGCAATTAAGCCCGCCATTCCTTAGTCCTCTGCCATCAGCACTATGTCATCTGCGTATTCCAGTGTATATATTTTTCCTTCCCTATCCTAACTCCTCCTTAACCTTTTCTCCTCATTTCTTCTGCCAAGTCTGATATTAATATATTAAATAAAAGTGGGCTCAGAGGCTTTTTGTCTATAAAAATTTCCGAAACTCTCTTTATTATTCCTTCTCTTATCCCCTTTTTCACCATAACCTTTTCTATTTCGCCTCGGTCTAATGAGTCAAACGCTGCCTTTAAGTCCACGTACATTGCTATCATTGCCTCTTTTTTCCTTTCAATCCTCTCATTTACTAGATAGTTCACAACATATATGTTGTCCATTACCCCCATGCCTTTTCTAAACCCTGCCTGACTCGGTGGCTCTATCTTTTTTTCCTCAACTTCTTTCTTCAATCGCTACGACAAAACAGAGTCACACTCCTATAATCTTTAACCTCCTCTTCTTTGCCTTTCTGTACTATTGGTATCACTACTCCTTCTTTCCATAACTGTTGCCACCCCTATCCTCTCCATACTCGATAACACATTATTCTTGCCCATTCCTCTAGCCTGTCCCTCCACATTTCCATGCTTCATTTGAAATCTCATCCATACCAGATGCCTTTCCATCCTTCATTATTCCTAACACCTGGAATATTTCTTCCTGATTTTCCTCCATTCCTAACTTTTCTTTCTACTCCTCCTAGCAAATCCAAAAAATATTTTTCCATTCTACCATTCTAATATCTTAGTTAATCTTTTTCTTCTTCTTTCTCTATTAATTACCTTTAAACCTCTGCTTCCGTCCTAGCCTTCTTTGCCTCTTCAAATATTTTATTCTCTTCCTCTTTCTTTTGATCACACAACCCAGAATACTCTTTCTTTGTTCTTCTATATTCTTCCCCATTACTTTTTTCTTTTCACCACTTGTGACGTTGCAGATTATCTGCAACTCACAAATTCTCTTTTAAATAACTTTTTGATAATGATAAAGCTCTCGTGTTTACGCCGAGAGTAGGGAAACTTGGCACCCCTATATTTTTTTATGTTTTTAATTTATTATATTTATTTTATTTATTTTTTTATTATTTTTCCGATTTTCTCACTACATGGTATACGATTTTTGTTGTTGTTATTAATTTTAAAGATCTAGGCCTGTTTTAATTTGTATGTACTTTCTTAATTCCGCTGTCTCGAGTGAGAGCTATAAGGATTTCTACCACCCACGCAAACGTTCCATCAAGATCCATCGCCGTCTCGACTTCATCATATCTTCAATTCCACGATTCCCACATAAACTCCTGGATTTCTTATCGCTAATCCGTCTGACATCCGGAGTAGAATAGTCAGTTCTACTCATATAGGATACTACGGATTAACTTTGTTATCTGCAACCCCTTTTCACATCCGTGGCAGCATTGACTGTACTCCCAATAAAGGATGGAAGGGATCGCAAAAATTGAATATTGGTCATCCCAGATACAAGGAACGTTCCTGTTGAGGGTAGACCGAGGCACTTACCACGAAATTTTCAACGAAAATAGGTAACTTCGCCTGCAATTTTTGTATCTACTTGAATGTTTTGTTGTAAACACGCATTCCTTGGCTTTAATGCCTCTTGTTTTTTTATTTTTATCGGGAACATCAAAGAGTCCACTCCGCACCTGCAGTAAGGAGAAAGGGACTCCTCGTTCTCCAAAAACACCAGGATACAGCCGGCCCTGGGAAGCATGAAAGCAGTAATTCACGCCTCTCACACAACGGCGGCTGATAAGAACTGGAGAAGAGAAGAAAGGACGAACGCATGGACGAATAGGAAGCGGCCCTCGCCAGTCATCCCTCTCGTGATCGTTACGAATTAGAAAATTAAGTTCCCGCGTGCCAGCCCTTCCCCAAAATCATTTCGTATTAAATACCGAAATGTCTCATTACCTTCTACCGGCTCATTTAAATTTTTCGTAATAAATAACGAATTGTCTCATTACCTTCTACCGACCCATATACACTTTTCGAATTAAATACCGACATGTCTCATTACCTTCTATCGGCCCATATTAATTTTTCGTATTAATTATCGAAATGTCTCATTACCTTCTAACGGCCCATTTAAATTTTTCGTATTATATACCGAAATGTCTCATTACCTTCTACCGGCCCATATAAATTTTTCGTATTGAATACCGAAATCTCTCATTACGTCTACCACCCCTATAATTTTTTCGTATTAAATACCAAAATGTCTCATTATCTTCTACCGGCCCATATAAATTTTTCGTATTAAATACCGAAATGTCTCATTATCTTCTACCGGCCTATATACATTGTTTTGTATTGAATACCGAAAGCTCTCATTACTCCTACCGGCCCATATAATTTTTTTGTATTAAATACCGAAAGCTCTCATTACTCCTACCGGGCCATATAAATTTTTCGTATTAAATACCGAAATGTCTCATTACCTTCTACCGACCCATGTAAATTTTTCGTATTAAATACCGAAATGTCTCATTACCTTCTACCGGCCCATATAAATGTTTCGCATTAAATACCGAAATGTCTCATTATCTTCTACTGGCCCATATAAATTTTTATTGTATTGAATACTGAAATCTCTCATTACTCCTACCGGCCCCTCTAAATTTTTGTGTGCTAAATACCGAAATGTCTCATTAGCTTCTACCGGCCCATATAAATTTTTCGTATTGAATACCGAAATCTCTCATTGCGTCTACCGCCCCTCTAATTTTTTTGTGCTAAATAACGAAATGTTTCATTACTCTTAATTCCTTTCTGACCTCCTTCTTTTTCTCTCAATACACAATCCTCATCTCACCCACTTCTATTCCCCTCTTTACCAACTTCCTTTTTTGTTTTTGCACTTTAATCCTCTTTTTACTTCTCCTATCATTATTTCCATCTCGTCGTCCACATTTCCCTCTCCCATTTTGATATTTCTTACTTTTTCTCTAAACTGTTCTTTTCCTTACCTTGACCAAACCTCTTTTTCTACACTCTTTACCTTTGCCCCCTTTTTATGCATATTACTATTACTTTTTTCTCCCTCTAATGTCTCTATTATGGGAAAGTCATCCGAATCAATATAATCACCTACCTGGAATTCCTTGAACTTCTCTCTTACTGACCTTATACCTCTTACAACCCTTTCTCTTCCTGACCGTGTATATTCTCCTTCCTCATCTCCCTCTATATTTCCGTTTAAAATAAACCATCCCAACTCCTCCAAGCTCTTTAACAGCTTCTTTCCCTCCCCATTTAGTACTTTATCTTTTCATTTTCTTCCTCCGTCTTCCCCCCATTCCCTTCCTACTCTATCTCCTGTTATCACATTGAAATCCCCACCTATTATAAGTCATTCCATCATTTCTTTTAACTCCTCTGCTTTCTCTTCTACTATTAATCCTTGCTTTTGTTCTTTCCTCTCTTTCTTATCTTTCCCTGTTACACATTCATTTCTCACTCCCATCACCATTCCTCTCATTACTCTGCCCTGTTTATTCTTCCTCTTTGCATTTTAAACTTGCCATGTATAACCTCATGGTAATCTTCCCCTTACTCTTTACCATCCCTTTTTATCTAGCCATATGTCCATCATTATTAAAACATCCCATTGTGTCAAATTTCTCATAAATTCCTTATCCTTTCTCTCCAATCCTGCTATATTCCAGTAAAATATCCTCCATTCTTCCCTACATTCGTTTGTCTCTTTTTGCCTCTTACTATTACTTATTTTCCTACCTCCCGTTCCTTCCTCTTCTAGTTTCCCTGCACCTCACTTCTTACTAACTCTTCTCTTTCTTCATCCCAATCCCACCAAACTCCGTCTACGTATATCCTCCCATATTTAACCCATGTTCTTCTTCCTTTTTTCTTTCCTCTTCCGCTATTTTCCTTAACTTATGTTGCACCCTCTTTCTACCCATTTCACGTCCCTCTTATGTTTCCATCTCGTTGATTTCGCCAGTACCATTTTCTCCCCTCTTCGCTCTTCCCTTCCTATACTTCGCACTTCCTCTCTCCCTACTTTTGCAACAATCCTTTTTAGTACTTCTTCCACTCCTTCCTGCATCTCCTTCCCATCCAATCTTATACCCTTTATCACTATGTTTTTACTTCTTTCTTCCCTCTTTGTTTTATATTCTTTGTTCTATTTTTCTCAGCCTTTCCTTCTCTGTATTCTCACCAAGATCCCGGTTCGAGCTTTCAATTTTCTTAATCCAACCTTGCAGGAAAAACTCAGCATCCACAATTCATTCAATCTAAAATTATTAGACATATTTATTATTTACTATTTAAAAATATTACTCACTGCAATATTATATTATGTAGGGTGTGATTGGCTTTTATGTGATCTGTGTCCAGTCTATGATTCCTTTTGATCCTAAGCGTAGTAGTATCCAAGTAAATGACAAGATCTAAGCCAAAGTGAAAAGCAGTCCATCTCCAAACGTGTTCACCGGGTCTCTCCACGCATCTACCACACCGGAAACACTCTCTAGAAAATTGCTCATCACTCATCTGCTTTGGTCTGAAGAAGAGATAATAAAAAAGTATTGAATTATAGTTATTCGAATATTTTTCAAGATATTTCTCTATTATTGTGTATGCGAATCATGTGCGATGAGAATGAATTTACGTTTTCGTTTATTACGTAGAACTCTTCGCTGGCAAGAAAAGATGAATACAATGGTGGGAATTTCGTCCAGGAATCTGGCACAGGAAGGTAACATTCTTTTTCGCTCGAAACTTTTTTATAAAAGATACCTCTAAATGAATTGAAACGTGCAATGGAAACCTTATTTTGCACACTCAATATATTATTATAATAGGTTAAAAAGTGTCCAAATATAAATTGTAAATATTCAATATTTAAAATAGAATCTTTGCTTCCTCATGGCGCGTGTTAATTGTATAAAATAAATCAAAATAATTGTTGTATAATATGGATTTGGTAATAGGTACAAGATAAGGTGTATGATGTAGTTTGAAGTTCGTCTTTTTCTGATTTTTCCGTGACATATCGATCGAGTGCGTTTTTTAGCGTCTTTTATTGAGTAAATCAATGATGAGCATATACAAAAATTAATAAATCTAATAAAAATCAAGAAGCTGATTTTTCTTTATGGCTTAAAATGGTTATAACCCAATATGTCGAAGGCATTTTTGTTAGAGTTGGATGTTTTGAATAGCCTGCACGAGACTGTCCCCGTGTATATCATCAACCACGGACGCAATTTTTGCAATGCAACCAAGTGATCTCATAAAAGCAGGTGGCAGCCAAGTGTTCAATGAGGGGACCTATCATTTAAGGTGTGATCTGTACCACCACGATACCGGCTTAGGGATCGAAGTCCGGACCCCTAACGTTAAGGGGATTCATTAGATTCAGAAAACGGGATTGAAAGTTTCCGACCGCACGATTGAATATTTTTGCCTGATTTTTTGCATAGGCCATGTTAACTATTATTCTGTTTTGCTCATTACAGCCGGTTTAAAAAAATCTGTATATTTTTTTTAGTAATCAAAGAGGTAAGTACAATCGCAGTGACCCTAAGTTTTAGCTGTGTCTGCGTTTTCTGAGCTTGCTGTTGGATCCTTGTCAAGCCAGAGGATACCGATACCGCGCGGTGTGTCCAACCAGCCGGAACAAATGACCCTTTCATTTTTTAAAGATTCAGGCCAGTTACAAAAAATAAAATTATGAAAGCATAGCTTGATTTCAATTTTAATTAGTAGAATTACTTTATTTATATAATTAGAAGAACGGTTATATGATTTGCCAATCAGAGTTAAAATGTCTATGGTGGATTGCATTAACATTTAATCATGATTAAAGCCTCGTTTAAAAAATCAATAAGCCTTCCAAAATAAATTAGCAGTTTTTTTAGTAATGAGTGTAAGAAAAGTTTACTAATGCAATTACTAAGAATAAGATAAGTAACCGTCTCCGTCAATTAGCCAAATTCCTAGGCACTTGGCTAAACGGCGCCCAATAAAACGAATTTACTTGCGGAACATTCTCGTCAGTCTATCGGGCGGATCAGATCAGGAAGTTAGTCTATCGATCGAGCAACTCGTCTAATAGCCAAAAGCCTTTCAGGATATTAGACGAACTATATTTCAACGAAAAGGTGTTTAAAGAAAAGGTACATTTGTATAAATAGAGTTTGTATTATAAAAAACGCATTTTTCCGTTTAGAAAGCAAAAATAATTTTTAGTGCAAAATAAAAATTGTTGAATTTGCAACGAAAAAAAAAATTGTTTCTCAAAGTAAAATATAATAGTAATGATTTACATTATATGTAAAATTGAGAGGATCTAAAATAAATTGGAGGTTGCGTTACGCCATCAGGTATATTGGCTTCACTTTTCAAACAGAAAAGAAGTTAAAAGGAAACGTACACTGTAAAAGTGACAAGCACCCCACTACTATACGGCCCTGTGGGCCTAGGACTAGGAGTGGGGAAAGCCACCCTGGGCTATATACCCCAAAACCTCATCCCCGAGTCTTAGTCCCGTGCTCATCGCACCTACCCCCAGTCTTGTGCTACCTGCCCATCCGCCGAGTCAATCCCTTTAAGTTCTCCAACGACGCTTAATCACCTCTGGACGCTATCACCCTTGAGGGGCGTATCGCCAGGATACCGCCACCATCAACGTTCGCCCGCTCTCGGCTTCACCGCCTGGTTCAGGCTATCGAAAGTATTCGACAATTTCCACCAAACAGCTGTAAGTGGTTAATAAACCCTTTTATTTTAAAATAGTGTGTCCTATTGTTTTACTTCACCCAATTCTCGGTTCTCCACCTCCTTCCCATATTTTAATTTGCGAGATCCCTCACAACACTTGTAGTTCAAATTTCGTTAACTGTTAATTATGTTTAATTAAGTGTTATTATGATTGACATATGTACAACTTTTAATACTACACGGAAAAAATAAGTTATATACAATTGATGGAACTAATTCAAGAATAGCGGGTATAAGCGATAACTGAACAAAATTTTATATAATTTCCGAAACATTACAGATAAAATGTAGAATTATAATTTTCTGAGTATTAATTTAACAAAGCAAATAACACTCTTATTTAATAATCATTTTAATTCTTCGCAATACAAAACAATCTGTTTTACTGGAGAAGTTTCTGATTTGTGGTATTTTTTATTTTTGACCAACTCCACTATACAGCCACTTCTATTATAAAAAATTACTATTATTATGACCCTTAAATGATTATATAGCCACACAAAAAAATCGTTTACGGGGCCTGGAGGTCAGACCATGTTTACAATATGTTTTGGGATCCCTGAATCCGAATCCGACGTCTAAAAAATCCCAGCAAGTCAGCGTTCTGACTATTTCTGTTCTGAGTATTTTCAATACTCCAGTAGTCCATGTTGTGTCGATTAACTATTCCATAGTTAGTAAAAGACGACTCGTCAGAGAATAATACATAACAAAAAAAGTTGGGATTTTGTTGTATCTGTTCACGTGACCACTGACAAAAAGATACCCGGTTTTGAAGATCAGCGTCATGAAGTTCTTGACGTAAAGAGACAAGATACGGATAAAATTTATTACGTTTCAAAATTTTCCAAAACCTGCTCTGAGACATTCCGGAATCAAGAGCAATTTCTCGTGTACTAACGTGAGGATTATTGGCCACTGCAGCTAATACAGCCATTTCATTATTTTCTTCAGTGACTGTTGTTCTACGGGTCTTTTTCTCAGGTTGAATTTTTCCATCGGTAGTAAATTTTATAATAGTACGATAAAATAAAGCACGTCACAAAATTCTATTTGACAAACGCTGAGCGTAGAGATTGACAGCATTATCAAGATTTTTTCCAACTATTTAAGGAAAAAAAAAGTAAACACTTTCGTAATGTTTCGACAGCCTCTGCTGACCTCAATCTACAATAATGCCATAGCTAAAACTTAGGAATATTTAGGAAACACTGGTAATGTACACGTATTATTTAATAATTACTTCTCAAGAACGGACATACGCTTTGGCATGTTTTTCAAAATAATAATTACCAAAGAGATCCGAAGCTCTATTGACCTTATTTTTAACCGACTTGAAAAAGAGGGATGTTCTACCTATGTTCGTCGCAATGTATTTTTTTATGTACATGGTCCGTCATGCCACAATGAAAATGGTGTATTTTTTATTGTTAATGTATTGCAGAATCGTAAGCGTGTATTCTCAGTAGCAGTAAAATGAAGAAAAATTGAATTTCGCCGATTTCAGAGCCATCTATCACGTAACGAGAAAAATATTTGAGACAAATAATACGCATTTTTATCCAAAGAATCCGAATATGCAAAAAAATAGGGGTTCCCACTTAAGATTTCGAACTTGACCCACCCCCACCCCAGGGGGCAGTGTGGGGGACCGATTTTAACATTAGTGTATGTACTCCTCAGTCATTAAATTTTAATTCATAACATTTTTTCATAGAGTGCCTACTTTTCGAGATATTTGAAAGTTTCAAGTTAAAAAAATCACCCGGTATAAATCAAAGAAAAAATTATGCTCAAAATATGAGTGATAAATATGCTATCCATTTAAATTGAAATGGAATATCCAATTCTGGTAATAATTCTACTTACCTTTATTTCAGTTACGCCTTTTTAATCATGCTATAGTTTGTACATAAGCTGGTAACATTTCCATGTACTTGTCTGTGCATGTAAATGGCTGATGTACTTCCCCGAAGGGCGTCTGAATCTTCTTGGTTCGATCTAGCTTCATATTGAGGGCGTTGATACCCTTAGCTTTATGAGGCAATGAATTGGAAAAATTGTTCGCATGTTTCATAAGGCTTCGCGTATCAACGCCCTCAATATGAAGCTAGATCGAACCTAGAAGATCCAGACGCCCTTCGGGGAAGCACCTCAGCCATTTAGACGCACAAACAAGTACATGTTTGCCTGCTCGGAATGGGTGAAGAGACACTAGAAGCACCAACCTCCAAGAGGACCCCACTGGTAACATTTCCATATACTTGTCTGTGCATTTAAATGGCTGAGGTGCTTCCCCGAAGGGCGTCTGGATCTTCTTGATTCGATCTAGCTTCATATTGAGGGCGTTGAGACGCCCTTCGGGGAAGCACCTCATCCATTTAAATGCACAGACAAGTATATGGAAATGTTACCAGCGGGGTCCTCTTGGAGGTTGGTGCTTCTAGTCTCTCCTCACCCATGCCGATGATAAATTATACTTTAAAAATCTCTGACAATATTATTCACATTTAATTTGCGCTTTATTCACAATTGTAAAATATTTATTTCAGCTCTATACTATACATTTTTCTGATGATTAATTAATGATAATGAATGAACCTTTAAATAAGATCAAAAACTTTTTAATAACATTTTCAAGGTGACAAAAAAATTTAAATCTTACACATTTATACTATTGAGACAGGGTTCAGATTGTGTGAAAATAAGTGGGTAAGCCCCTACTTCTTTAAAGTGGATGGAGATGTCAAGAATATAAATACCTAGAAAAATTATTGATTTTTTTAACCACAGATACTATACACTGTGTATGTATAATTATTTCTGAATTTGTCCTTTGATCAGGATTATGTTCAAGAATCAAGGATCAAGTAAAGGATCAAGATAAGGATAAAGGAGATAAGGATTTTGTGAATTTTATGCGTGACAATATATATATATATACTTATAAGGCGCAGTGATTTTTTACATCAGCGTAAGTTCATAGTTAGCCACCGCAGCGCTACCGTTTAAGCGCTCATTGTCAATAGCTGGGAACAACTTGACGTAAAATGCGGTCGCGGTATATTAAGGTGGAAATTACACCGTTCTTGCACGCTTCTTCTACATTTCTGTAGAAGTTTCCATGCATTTTCTTGTCAAGTAGCTCTGGGCGACATTTTTAAACCTCTACTTTCATTACTTCGGCTTTTAAAAAAGAATAATCTAGAGGGAGTAATGCACTTTCCTCACTTTTCATGTTAAAATTTAGGCCAAAGGCCTCAGCCGCCTAATCTGCGGCTATGTAAAGGAACGCTCCTTTGCCAATCACATCGTGTTTCCTGTTTATTTTCAGGAGAGGATCTCTACCATTTGCAACGATGTAAGCTGTACTTAGAGCAATTTGATTAGGAAGACACTGGAGATTCAGAAGTCCGCGCCCACCTTGACGGCGTGAAATGTATAATCTTGGAACAGACCAATTGATATGTAAGCTCTTATGCATCTGCATGATCTTACGTGTTGTGATGCCAAGGGCCTTAAGCTCGCTCTTCGTCTATTGAACCACCACAAGCAAGTAGAATAGAACTGGTACGGCAAGCATATTGGTCGCAGGTACTTTGTTCAACGTCGACTGATTTCAACACCAAATCTTCCGAACAATGTGCTTGTGTCTGCTTCAGACAGACTCCTTCACTGATGATGCGTCCTGAATGCGGCTTTAAGGCACGCCCAGGTACGTATAGGTATATCTAGTGTCACGATATCAAATAACACTTATATCTACAAGCTCGGGGTCCTCGGAAAAGCCAATAATATTTGCTTTCTTAAGATGAATTTTTGTACATTTGTCCAATCCAAAGTCCATACCAATCTCTCTTTTATACAGCTTGACGATATTTATGGCACTCTAAAGTTTGCTTTTACCAGAAACATGGATTTTTAGGCCATCTACATAGAATACATGAGTGTCCTTATGCTCGCGATGATTAGTTTCGCAACAGAGGTATCGAAAAGTATTTCGTAGTGCGAGACATAGAGGCAGAAGTGTGATGCAAAAAAGCAGAGTACTCATACTGGCACCCTGAAAGACTCCTCTATGAAAGGTGACGTTGTTCGTTGTCACTCGATATTTTCCAGATGAGATAGTAAATCTAGTTTTTCAAAGGGACATCAATCTCTATGCATTTCACTATACGTGGATGAACCTTCAAGCTTTCCAACAGACAAATTATAAGTCTATGAGAAGTTGAATCAAAAGCTTTCCGGTAGTCAATCCAGGCCACTGACAGGATGCGTTTTTGGGCTACTGCGTTTTGGCAGACGCACCTGTCAGCTTAAAGGTTCATCCACAAACCGTGAGGTGCATAGAGAGATTGATGCCACTTTGGAAAACCATATTTACTATCCTATCTGGTAAAAATCGTGTGACAACTAACAAGGTCACTTTCCAAAGAGGTGTCTTTCAGGGCGACTCCATGAGCCCACTCCTCTTTTGCCTCACATTATTGCCACTATCTCTAGCACTTCGCTATTCCCAGCGGTACCTTTGCGGCAAACCTTCAAATCGAAAGCAAAAGGTCACTCATGTATTTTACATGAATGATCTTAAGCTCTATAATAAAATTAAAGAGCAACTACATGTAGCTTTAGTGGTTGTCGAACGATACACTAAGGAACTAGGAATGGAAATTGGGTTAGAAAAATGCGCTAAGGTTTATTTGAAGCGAGGAAAACTTAATGGCATCTCTGAATTCCCTAAGCTCGTCGATAGAAGCGCTGTACTACACGTTTGAGCGGGAGAGATTCATACGTACCTGGGCGTGCCACAGAGCCGCATTCAGGATGTGACATCTGCAGAGGATACTCTCGAAAGCAGATATAAACAGCGGTTGGTGAGGAACAAAGTATCTGCAACGAACATGCTTTATGTCCCGGTAGTACTCTATTTATTTGAAGTGGTTCCATGGACGAAGAACGAGCTCAGATCCTTTGATATCGGGACACGAAAGGTTATGCACATCAACAAAAGCATGCATATTAAGTCTTCTGTTCCGCGACTCTTCATCTTACGTCATCAAGGTGGTCGCGGAATATTAAATCTTGAATGCCTTCACAACAGGATTATTTTGGGTACAGCACATAGAGTCGCAAATGGAAGAGACCCTCTTTTTAAAATGTTCAGGAAGCATAACGAAGTGGGCAAAGGAGCGTTTCTGTACAAAGCAGCGAAGGAGGCTATTGAAACATTCGGACTTATCTTCAGTATCAGGGTTCAGCAGAACGCATGAAATCTTATCCATCTCGAGTACTCAATCTTGAAATACCAGATTCAGAAAGCACAAGAGAAAAACTGCCGAGAACAGCTCCTCGATAAGAGAATGCATGGCATCTTCCAGTGTCAGTGTCGTGTACGCTAAGTTTTGCTTTCCTTAAATCACCCGGATTGAAGTCCGGCATGGAGGGTTTCATTTTGGTATGTCAAAATGGTGTCATTTCCACCTTAACATACCGTCGCCACATTTTGAGCCAAGACATTTCCGATAATCGCTGCAGGGAACGACCTACATCCAAAGGCACAATGCGGCACTAAGAGTGCTTTATTACAATATCTGTCACTCTTACGGCATTAATCTTAATATTGCTCCGCTAAACGCTCCTAGGGAAATAGAATCAACTGTCGAGAATGAGAAGTGCCGCATCTACTGGAAATTCATGTTCTCGACAATTATTTCTGTTGCACACTCTAGGGCTGATATAGTTTTCCTGGACTTTGAGAAGCGAACCAAGTTTGTTATCGAATTTTCGGCTCCAGCTGACAAAAACATCATAGCCAAGAAGAATGAAAAGAAGGAAAGGTAAAAGAGACCTTTCAAGGGAGTTGTGACGATCGTACCCGGAATATTCTGTTAAATTAATCGTCCTTATCTTCAGCGCTCTTTTAGGTGCCAAGCTTTCACTGGTTAATAGCCTTAAAAGCATCCCTGCATGTAAAAAATATGCTAAACACTTGCGGGGAAAATGCAGAAGGCGTTCGTTATTGGGTCGCTCCAGTTCCTCAGGATGCACGAGACTTTTGCCGGATAGTCGTATTGATTCCGTCACAGACTGTAACCACCTATCTCACGTACGTGAGACGTGGTTATGGCTGAAATTTTACCGTGATTTCGCTGGGATCGGGTGCAATTTGTATATTTACTTGGGATCGATAACTTGCTGTTTCTGATTCGAACTAGCGTATAGGTTCAGGTCATCCATGTATAGAAGACGGATCAGTTGATGACCATCCTCGTTTTCATGTATTCCGAAACCGTGACACATGCTATTTAGCGTTTTGCCCATTGAGTTCTATGCTAAATAGAACTACAATGCTCTGAAGGAGTCTCCTTAGAAGATATCTGCCGTAATGAGTATTAGCCTAGTTACTATTCGTTGTTCATGATCTAAATATATTATTCTTGTCCTTCAAAGCATCATCGCACTACTTAGAAAGTCAAATGATGCGTGAGCAGACTTTGCAAATTGTGAAGACTTACAGTAAACAGTCATGTGATACGGAATGAAAAGCTTGCTTGTAGTAAGTGCATACCAGGTGCAAGTTACGCGGGTGTTTTCTAACGTGTTTTCTATTTATACAGTCTAAAAGTAATCCAGGTACATGTCAAGAAAATACAAGACTCTGCCTTTAGTTATACTGAAAGCTGCATTTAGTCGTTATTTCTTTTCACGAGGGACGTCACGCCAAATAGTATAACAAATTTCCAGCTCATTGAGAAAATATTGAAAGCAAGTGACGTTACCTACAAATTTCGCAATAAGCGCGACAGAAATAATAATTTAAAAGGAATATGATCTTTATTTTTTAAATATAAATTCGAACAAAATTTTTTACAATATAGCGGTATTATTAATGATTTTAGAGAATAAAGTTTACTATACAAAACATAAAAATATTTTAAAAATGTACAGAATGACCGTGTTTTATAATATCCTGAACATATGAAAACCTCGAATCGATTGTCAATTTTAAAGAATATTGAGTACTCAAAAGTTTGTGAACTATAAACAAACAGTGAAAATTGTTATGCAAATTCACAAATATTTACTAAAATTTTTATTATGTTTTTAATCAATACTTTATCTTATCAATACTTACCCTCTATCTTTATTAGCATCGATACGTAATAAGTGTAGCCACTGTTCTTTGTAGGAACTGTGAAGCCAATCCGGTGGTATGAGATTGTCACTATAGAGAATCTTCACATCTTGATCATGTAATATTAAGTATTTATTTCTCAGTGCCTTGAAAGGCGCTGCATATTTTTTTCCTTCCTCTGTCGCCAAAAAAGGCTCTTTCCAAACGTGACTTTTAAAGTACTCGTCAATTTGCACCGTTTCCTCTTTATTATGAATTTGTACAAATAACCTAGAACATAATAATTAGACATTTAAATCAAATGTTGGCCTTATCCGTGATTTTTTTACGTGTATTAGGTTTATTAGCTAAATTAAAATGTTATTAAAAAATATATTTACCAAACTCGAAGCATCATATATACGCAGAACTCTGTTTGCATAGCTACTAAGTCAGGACTGGAAATAAGATCGGTCATCAATTCAGCTGAGATTTCGTTTAAAAAGGTCGGATGCAGCCATCCGTATGCCAACAAATTTACTTCTAGCCACCTTTTGGCTGCAGTTTTTACAGCAGGCACACCATATGAAGCAGCAGCATTGTAATAAGGAACTACAGTTTTTACATTTGTCGTCTCAACCATAATTTCCGTGCACTGATCTATGAGTCCTTGAAGCTGAAAAAGAGTCGCAGTAGCCAGAATTGAAACAACATCTCTCGGTTCGAGGCTGACTTCATCCTGGTAAAATGAACCAAGTACCACCTGCAGGGCTGAAAATATTTATCAGCAAAAATTAATAAGAATAATAGACTAAATAAATTTCGAAACGTAGCTTTAGCATGACATTGTTTGCATCGCAATAAGTTTTGCTGCGCAGTAGGTTATATAAACACTGTATATGTATATTTATGTGCACACTGTAATTATGTATGAAATTAGACGCATTACACTGCAACTAAACACTACAAAACTCGATGCTAATAAAAATGAATAATATCATTAATTACGAGTTACAGCAAGTAAAAGCATATATTGAAAAGGTCAATTTAAAAGGAAAAGAAAAAAAAACCAAGTGATACCAATCGAATAAATCCATGAACAACAAAGCTTTTTCGATATTGTGGCTGGTGTAAATCATCTCAGGTGTGCAACCTTGAACAAGCGAGCATCGCGCTGCATATACTCGAATATTAATCCTCCAATATGGGTTCATATTTATAAAAAGAAGTAGGTATGACTTACAAAAAAATTCGGATAGTAATCGCTGTGTTAACATTGGGCAAAAAGAAATTATCGATGAATTTTCATCATACTATCCCAGATAACAATCGTGCATCGCATTTTACTCACAAGCGGTGAGTCTCACGTCGTGCGTGCACGAATATTGCGTTCTCGATACACCGTGCGTGATGTGAACTCGAATGTGAGTGCAGTGTCGCATAGTGGTCGCACATGTGCCAGCATGAAGTACGAGCACAGTGAGAGCACAATGCATGCATGGATCGCGACTATTTTTTATTAATAAAGTTCCAGTATAAATAAACAAATTCGAAATATTTTTACGGGGTAAAATTATTAATATTAATAATGTACAAGGCAGAACTTTATTTTTTCCGTAAATTCCTGAAAAATAATTTTCATTGTATTATATAGAGTGAAAAACTATTTTGAACATTAGTTTTTATTTTTCAATATCTATTTATTAAAATGTTAAAATCAATATAAAAATATCAATTTCATTATTTCATGAGTTTCATTTTAAGCCCACCCCCAACGCCATGGTAATTTGAACGGAACGAACCCCTTAGCGAACAACGCCCGTATTTTTAACTTGTCGTCGTCGGTATTTTTAGTACGTGCTCGATGGATATTTCTAGAGAATTTCAACAATTCAAATGAATTCAATTTCATAGGAAAAACCCAGTGATTATTTACTATTCATTGCCAATTTCCAACGGTATTTATCGCGTTATGATTTCTATATCTTTAACGTAATGCAAAAATCATTTTATCGCTCACGTGCTCGCATTTTACCCGCATACGTGCGACTCACACGACGTGCGAAACATGTGCGACCACATGGAAGATACATCTGCGTGGTGATATTAATTCACGTAATTCGGCCTTATCCGCACGCGTGCAAATCATCATGCTCGCACTGTGCAGGCATTTTGTTACCTGGGATTGTCGTGCATCTCTCACACAAGCCAAAACATCCCGCAGTGCTGCTTAAAATGACGGATAGTATCCGATAGGGTCAGGTACAAAACCTAATAAAGGTGCGGATAGCCCACTTCGGATTTTAGTCGATTAGAGCTTAATAACAAGGAAAAATAATTAACTCAAAAAATTCTAAATATTGGAAATGAAAGACGTAAGACGTAAGAAAATAAAAAATTGATTTTTTCGCATCAGCTCCCTTTCTTCACGGACGGTCCCATATGGAATATAGCATTTTATCTGGCCATATCCGGGACTTTGTCGAAATTTAGGTTAAAGGACTCTTTTCTTTAAAGTCCAAAAACCGTTTTCTATCTGGATCTATACGGCTTTAAAGTAAACATTGAAAACAGAACATTTAATTATTTCGCCGACGGAATCTTCTGCGGCCATATCCTGTACTTTGGCGGAATTTAAGTTAGATGAGTTCATCTAAGTTTGAATATGGCATTCTATCCGGTTCTATATGGCTTCGAAGCGAACATTGGAAATATAAAAATTGAATTAATGGCCCAATGAAATCTTATGCGGCCCTATCGGGAACTATGTCGCAACTGAAGTTACAAGATTATTTTCATCTAAGTTGGAAAATGAGTTTCTATCCGGTTCTATGCTGCTTTGAAGCGAACATCGAACACTATTCGGCAATTTATCGAAATTTAAGTTAGAAGTCTCTTTTCATCTAACGCCAAGAACCGTTTTCTATCTGGATCTACCCCGCTTTTAAGTGAACATCAGAAATAGAAAATTAAATTAATATTTGCCTGATGGAGCCCTATCTGGAACTTTGTTGAAACTGACACCAGAAGACAGCCCTAGTAAAAATGCACATTGAGGTTACTAAAGCATTTTTTTACTTCATTTTCTTTATTATTTATTACTTTTGGATCGTTCTTGAACTTTTTATACATTTAAAGAAAAAAAAATAATGAGCCCTTTCTGAAATGAGTAGAATTGGATTTTTTAAACATATTATAAAATATTATTTAGAACTGTTACTTCGCATTAAAAACTGAGTAAGAAAATATTATACAATAATTGGATAAATTGAAAACTGCGCGTTTTATGGAGGTTTTTGTATTACAGAAAATAGATAGTTTATAAACTTTTTAAATGTTTAACTAAAATGAATTTTCTGAAGAAACGAGAAAAAATATGCCACGGCCCGGATTTGAACCGGCAACGCAATTTTTCAGGAGTTGGACGTTAACCGAGTACGCCACCGAGGCTGTAGCATAATTTTTCTCGTTTCTCCTACAACAACAGGATGACGCATGTCGGCATCTTTATACCTGTGAATTTTTCAGTTAATAATTCTATTCTGAATAAGATAACCGAATCTGAAATAAATTAAGAATAATGATGTTATTTTGTAGACCAGGGTGATTAATTAATTAATTCTGATGTTACATTTTGCAGATTACTACTATCGGCGAGAAAATGATAGGCATCTGCCTTTGAAGCTATACAGCTCAGCCAAAAAAAATCGTAGTGCAACA
>JAAAKG020173112.1:0-27142 GCA_010014905.2 Druon quercuslanigerum
ATTTTTTTTTTTTCTTTTTGGAAGTCTAAGGGTAAGACTATTTTCTCCAGGACAGTCGATTACACTTTTTTTCAATCTGTATTAAAAACTAAATAAATAAAAACTACATTCACGAATTCAAATTACTTTTATATTTTGAAAACGATTGAAAGCACATTTAACGACAACAATATTTTTAATAAGACACTTTTTGTAAGAAAAAAAATTATTTTAGTCTTAAAACAGCATTTTATTTTCTTCTTTTAAATAGAATAACGTCTACATAGTTCATGAAACATGAATCAATGTTATGCTTTATTTTGTTAAATTTACTTAAAATCTTACCGAATTAGTGTGTGATACAAATCATACCCTGAAAATCCTATTTTTCCATTTCACACAAAAAATAAGAATTAGATATTTTTTTCGGTTTCTAAATTTCCAAATATTTTATTAAAAGATAGTACTATCGCCATAAGTATTTCTAATTTAAAAAGTTGCAACTTCTTGTATGAAATAAATTAAGAGTTCAGATTGGGCAGCCTGGAATTTTAAATCTCGTTTTCATTATCATTTATATATCAATTATATCATTTATATTTATCAATTATACATTCTCAATAAATGATTCTTCCACTTGTATGTAGCGAAATACCTTCACAAATATTTATTGTTCCCCTGCTATATTAATGATTACTTTTTTCAGCTGAGTCAGATTGAAATTGAGGTTAGAAAAGATCGACACTACCGCTCCTAGCGGCGAAGATTAGGAATAAATAGAGCGGCAAATTTAAAATCCAAAATAGCAAGTCTAAAGTCTCTTTAATTTGATAATAAAAATGTCCTTTTATATATTGTATAAGATTTAAATATTAAATTGTGTTTAACTTTTATTTTGAAACATGCAAGTCGCACATCATCTTACACATTTCCTCTTAAAAAAAAAAAAAAATTACAAGTTCAGGTATTTGTAAAATAGTTTATTAAACATGCTTTTAATAATTAAGAACTAGTAAATAATTGCGCCTAGGAATGTTAACATAAAATTAGCATACACAGAGGATTACGATTTTTTTTTCTTTGAAGTAGCTGGTCGCCGGCCAGGCCCCGACTTGAAATATTCACTAAAAAGAAGACAATAGGCTACCGACCACAATCCCCGACTAAGGAAATTGCCTAAAAAAAATTTCCGACTAGCCCCCGACTAGTGCCCGACTTTTATTAAGGCCAAGTGGGGCTATTTCACCACGGGCGCTAGGTAAAAACCGTGAAACGAGTGAATGACATTTGAAAGGCTGGAGTTTTGTTACGCGACCGCGTCCGATTTTAAAGTTAATCGGCTAATTTTCCGTCTCACTCGCACAACAACGACGATAATCGCTTTTCCACGGCTGCATTTATTGCCACCAACTGCATCAGCACTCTCTAGACATTTACTATGATGCAATCTACTCGCTAAGGAGATTATATGTATAGTTATTTTAAACGAGCAATAAAAACTCCACCCGCCGATACTCTCCTCCTTCATCTTGACATTAAACCCATTGTTCTACTGACACTATCGATGCTAACGGCAGCTAGCTATAGCACGAGAGTAGTTACACTGCCGTCAGTTTCAAGATCATTCCTTTCCATGGAAAGGAAAAGTGCTGAGAGTGACTTTTTCCGACATGGAAAATTCATTCCTTGGCACGTTGTGTGTGTTATTTGCAAGAACGGTAATAGCACTTTTTTGAACAAAAAAATTATGTCAGTTGAAATTGTCAGCTGTTGAAATTGAGAGTAGAGTTAAGTAATGTTTAAGGACTTTCAAGGTTAGAGACACTCAGAAGACAGTGTGGTTGAGTCAAACAAATGTTTCTTGGATCAGGCATAGAATTTGGTTATTATATGGACAACAAAATATTTTATTGACCATACCCAATTTTATGGTTGTTTTAGCCATATATATTGGTTGATTAAATATTTGGGAGATTCAACCAAACAATTTTATTTGGCAATATTTTCTATAATCAACTGAAGTTTGTTTAATTAAAGTTTTCATGTAAAGGAAATTGGATACCGAAATTGAATCCCGAAACTCGATCATGAAAATGAATCAAAATGATATGCAAAGCTGTTATACACATTACGGATTTTTTTACTTTTTCAGCAAATTGTGCATCAGAATCATTCGATTCTGAAGATAAATTTCGTGTCTTGAATTGTTACGATTACAATAATAACATTTTTAACCAAAAAGGATTGAAGTCGATTTTAGCAAAACCACAATCTGGTAATTTCAAAATGCATGTAGCTACTACATGCAAACTGAAATTTTAAAATTGAGGTTTGGATCAAATTCACTACAATCTGTTGTGGTTAAAAACTTTATTATTTTGTTGAAAATTCAATAATTCAATGAGAAAATAATTGATTTGGTTGGAAATGATATTTGATGTGGAAGATTCATATTTTCTTGTAGAAAATTCATATTTGCGTTTGGAAAATTTATTTTTAGTTGAGAATTAATTTTTTTCATAAATTCAATTTTTGTTTTGAAAACTGAACAACTTTCTCAAAAATTAATTTTTTGCTTGAAAATCGAACTTTTTGGTTAAAGGTGATATTGTTTTTTGAAAATTGATATTATCGTGTAGAAAATTCTTCTATTTTTATAGAAAATTAATCTTTTTCGTTTGAAAATTCAATAATTTGGTTGAATGTTCTCTTCTTCTAACAGAAAATTTTTTATTGGTTGTAGATACAGATCTTTCCTGGAAAATTTTGCCTTGTCGGTTAAAACTGTTAATAATTGAAAAAATTAACTATTTTAATAAGAGTTCAAACATTATTTTAAAACTTAGTTTATTTGTTTAAAATTAATTGTTTAGACTATTTTGTTTAAAATGTATCTTTTATAGACAAACATTCAACTATTTTGTAAAAAATGTATGCATTATTTTGAAAAATAGTCCTTTTTGTTATAAAATTAATAGTTTTCTTTGAACATTAAACTTTTTTTTTTTTGAATTCAATTATTTTGTAATATTCATTCATCTTGAACTGAAAATTTATTTGTTTAAAAAAAATAGTAAGGGCATATTTAACCAGAAATCTGGTTGACTTAACCATTTTTGAGTACCTTTTTAATTAAAAATGTCATTTTTGTAGTTAAAAATCCAACTATCATGTTGAAAATTTATTAATTTGTTTATTTGTTAAAAAATGAATTATATGATTGGGAATTTTTTAAATTGATTTATTTGATAGACAATTTTTCTTCTTTCGTTTTAAAACTTATAATATCTACTAAAAATTAAATTATTCCATTTGTTATTAGAAATTTATCTTTTTAATTATAAATTCTATTATTTGCATAACATTCGATTTATTTTGTAGAAAATCTGTATTTTTATTGAAAAAATTAATCTTTTCAGTTGAAAATTATTCGTTTTGGTTGAAAATTCAAATGCTTGGAATAAAATTAATTTATTTTGTAATAAGTTATTTTTTTTGTTAAAGAATTATAATTTTAGTTGAAAACAGATTTCTGTGAGTAAAAATTTTAAAATTTTGTCAAAAATCTACTTTTTAGATAAAAGTAAAATTTTACAATGAAATCTTTAACTATTTTATTTCAAGATTCATTAATTTATTTTTGAAAATTGATCTCTTCTGGTAGAAATGTTATCTCTTTGGTTATAAAAATCCAACAATTTTTTGTTTAAAATCAATGCTTTTTGCTAAAAAAAAAATCTTCTATTGAATTCAAACTATTTTATTCCAAATTCAACATTTTTCTTAGAAAGTCATTCCTTTCCGTTAAAAATTCAGCTGTTTTATTGGTAATTTATCTTTCCGGGTTGAAAATTGCACTATTTCATTGAACAATGTTTAAATTGGTTGAAAATTTAATTATTTAATTGAAAAATTATTTTTGATTTGAATAGTTTGTTATTTCGGTAAAAAATTAATCTTTTGGGTTAAAAATTCAACTATTTGATTAAAAATTCATGCATTTTATCGAGAATTCGTTTTTTTCCTAGAAAATTAATCTGTTTGATAAATAATTTAATTATTTTCCTAATAAATGAATTCTTTGGTATTTTTTGAAAATAATTAATTAATTTTTATTATTTAAACAATACAAAAAAATCATAATGGGTAATTGAAATTGAAAATTAAACATTTTGGAAGGCTCTTTTTTATCTTTGTTGACTCAAAAATGTCTCCAGATAAAGAATGAAGCCCTACTTAAAAATCCTTTTATTTTTGAAAATTGACCTATTTTTGTAGAAATTGCGTTTTCTTGAGTTTTTTGTTTTAAAAATTCAACTATTTGGTAGAAGATATTTAATTAAATTTGTTGAAAATTGAAGTGTTCAATGTAAAAAGATGTGTTTTAAAAAAAATAGTTGAATCCTTAGCTAAGTAGTTGAATTGTCACAAAAAATAATTAAAATTATCATTAGTTTAAACTTTAACTATTTCGTTGAAAATTTGCTTTTTTCTTGAAAATTTGTGTTATTTTGGTTAAAAATACATTTTCTGGCGCAAATTTAATTATTCTGTTTCTTCTAAAAAAATCAGAAACTTTAATATAAATCCAAATATTTGGTCAAACATTCAATTTTTTGTTAAAAATTGATATTTTTGGGTTGAAAATTAAACAGTTGCTGAAAAAATTTTTTCACTTAAAAATAAATCACTTCAAAATAAATTTTTTAAACTGCAAATTTCTTTATTTCATTGTTTGTTGTAAATTGATTATTTTTCATTGAAAATTTATCTAATTGGTTGAAATTGAAAATTTTTGTTGAAAATTCAACTGCTTTGTAGAAAATTTTTTTTCTTTTTTTTTATTAAAATTCAACTGTTGTGGTAACAATTTGCTTTTTTTAATTTATATGTTTGGTTAGAAATTTAACTATTTGGTTATATAGAGAATTTTTTTATTTTATTTTTTTTGTAGATTTACTTTTGTTTTAGATTCATATTTTTTTTTTGAAAATTCATTTCTTTTGTTAAAAACTTAACTTTTTGTTGTAAATTAAACGTTTTTTTGACATGAGCTTCTTGCTTCAAAGTTAAACAATTTTTTAACAATTTTTTTATTTTGAAAACTCATTATTATTATTATTATTGTTGTTGAAAATCAAATATTCAATTGTAAATGAAGTTTCTCGATGAAAATTAACTTTTTTTTGTAGCTAATTCGACTTTATGGCTTAAAAATACAACAATTTGATAGAAAATTGAATTTTTCGGTTAACTTTTTTGCCCTTTAGAATGTCCCTTTGGTAGAAAAATTTGTTTTTTTTTGTTTGTTCAACGTGCAACTATAAGGTTAAATAATAATCTATTTTGGTTCAGGATTCATCTATTTGGTTGAAAATTAGACCTTGTTAGTTGAATTGCACTTTTTTTAATTTAAAACTATAAAATCTATAATTATAGATTAATTATAGATAATAATTATTTTATTAATTAATTATTATAGATAATTATTGATAATTATAGATAATCATATTATTATACTATAATTCTGTGATATTTTTTTTCTCAACAAATTTTTATCTAATTGAATGAAACCAAAAAATTAGTCGCAGCTTTAATAATATTTTCTTTAAAAATTTACCTTTTTTTAAATTCATAATTTTTGGGGTTGAAAATTCAACTGAAATCGTTTTTGGTTCAAAATTCGACTGTCTTTTTGGTTCGGAAATTCATCTCTTTTGGTAGATTATTTATCTTTTTTTTTTAATTCAACAGTTTATGATAAAAAATGAGTATCTTTACTCGGTTAAAGTATCATCTATTACATTTTTTGTAATAGATGATTCGTGATTCGTGATTTTGTAATAGTAATTCGTTTTTCTTGGTTTGAAAATTTAAAAATTTCTGTTCAGAAAAAGCCCTAACTCATCCAATCAAAAATTCCGGGCGTCCCACTTCACCCTACTCTATCAATCTTAATTCCACTTTACCGTATGTGCAGATTATTAAATTTATGAACCGAGTAATTTGTACACGGAAACTTTTCTTCTTCTACGATTGCTGTCTTACATACATGATTTGTAACACTCATACTCATTGCTCCCATGTTATCATTTCACCTCCTCTCTCATACATTCTTTTCCCACAAGAACATTTTTTTCTCTCATTTTTTTTTTTTTTTAATGCAAATTCTCATTGTAAATAAACTCGGCCAAGTCATTTTCGTAGGATTGAGCGCGTGAACTAACAAAGTCTCCTCAAATGCTAAGAATGCGTTCTCTTTTGAGGCCAATCTATATATCATGCAGGGACCGCATAACGTGTGCTCTGTAAGTTTTCGGTGTATGCGGGAGCGTGTGTGGAGGCATGTGTGTGATCACCAACACAAGTGCGTTTTTCGTGTCGGTGCGTGCGTGCGCCGATGCCACGTGACGTCTAAATTCAAGTCGGCCATTTTGGAGAATGATTCATTTGTTTAGAATGGGTCGGATAGGAGTATATAGGAGGCGGAGCCTAGCACCACGAAATCTTCAGAGTGTTAGATTCAGCCGATACCCGATCCAGCCCAGCATTATCTCCTTTTTTTCATCCACTCATCATCTCGCTCGCACTATCTTCCTCTCGCTCTTTTTCCACGCTCGAGGCTTTTTATCTCCCTTACCCCTTTCCCCTTCCCCCAATCGCCCCTCATCCGGGGCAAACTGACCGACGCTCAAATTTCAAAGTCGATTACCTCGATTCCTCCCGTTCGGGAAGGATTCGCGAGGAAACTCGAGTCGTAAAAGTGAAGGCTTCGAAATCACGAAATCACGTCTGCTGAAGAAGGTTCGCCTCATTATACGGTCGATCTCTTCGTGTGCGTGAGATTGTAAAAATATGCATGAGGATGGTATGCGCATTCGAATGGAGGCGTATTGTGGGAGAGTGTCAATGTCTAGATAAAGAAATCGGTTCGTGGTATTTATGGATGAACTAGAGTGGGCTGATCGAATTAAAAAAGTTGCATCATTCTTATCCAATCCTGATTTCGTAATTCCGTTGTCTCATTTTGCTCTTTTGCACTCTCTGTGGAAGCATGTCCCCACTCCTTCAACGGCAGAGGTGAGGGCACTGCCCCTTGCGGTGGCGTCCTCAACTATCCTTCCGACTTGCGTTTCTTGAATTCGAAAATCAGATTTTTATCACTCTTCTTTTATTCAGTTTTTTTTTCTACCTTCGGACTCAGACTTAGTGTCGCCGCTTTATTGAGAATGCGTCCTTGTTTGCGATTTTACTTGATAAAGGCACAGCTGAAAATGCTCTGAAAAGAGATAGGGTAATGTTTTTGAAAAAATAGGGGAATACATTTTTTTAATATAAAATTAATGTATTGGTGCCATATTGAATTTAATACGGAAATTTTAAGATTTTTCAAGTCGAAATATTTTGCATATTCAAACAAAAAAGATTGATTTTTTACCAAAAGAGACGATTTTTCACGTTAAAAAGTCGAATGCTTTTGAAAAGACTCGATTTCTAAAGTGACAGAGCTCAATTTTCAACCAAGAAAGATGATTTTTCAATTATTTAATTTTTTAATAAAAAAAAATTTATTTTAGACCAAACCACATACTTGAATTTTCAACCTTTAAAAAGAATTTTCAATCAGATCTTCAAAGTTTCAAACCAAAGAGAATTAACTTCAACCCCTTGCAATTCCATTTTTAACCAACTAGTCTAATCTCCCAGAAAAAAAGAGGATTTTTTTTTAGAAGGCTGTTACATTTTCAAATTAGAACTTTTCTGCCCAAAAATATAAGTTTACAATTAAAAGAGACGAATTTTCTATGAAAGAAGGCAAAATTTTCAACTAAATGATGAATTAAAAACCAAATGCTTAAATTTTTAATTAAGTATTTAAATTTTAATAAAAAATAATCATTCTTAACAAAAAATATAATAATTGATATTTCGTAAAAAAATCTCAATTTAAAAAATGTAATATTTGATATTTCAGAAAAAAATACAGTTTTAAATAAAAATTAGTGAATTTCAACAAAAAATTACGAATTTTGTACCAAATAGTTGACTCCTGAACAAAAACAGATTATTTTATAACCATAAAGTTGCACTTCTAACAAAAAATTTTATTCAAAAAAAGATGAATTTTCGAACAAACGAAATTTTTCATTTGAAAGGGGAAAAATTTGAACAGAAAAGTTAAATTTTTTACCAAACTGTTGAAGTTCCAGCCATAAAAGCAAAATTGCTACAAAAAATTTGAATTTTCAAGAAAATGATACATTTTTTAAAATGAAGAATTTGAACAAATAAGAAAGAAATTATTAAACTATTATTATTATTTTTTAATATTATTTATATTATAATTATATATTATTATTATATTATTATTTTTCATAATTATTATTATTAAATTAACAAATTTAAGAAATTTAACAAAAAAGTAGTCGTGAAACAGTTTAATTTTTAACAAGTTAAATTTTTAATGGAAACGGTTCAGAATAAAAATATTTAACTTCAAACCAAAATTAATTTATCACTTTTTCAATAAAATGAACTATTAACTAAAAAGGAATTTTTAATAAAACTGTTTAATTTTAAAGCCAAAAAGACGAATTTTCTTTAAAAAAACGGTTGAATTTACAACCCGAAAATATGAATTTTCAACTAAATAATTGAATTTTAAATTAAAACCGATAACTTTCAAACCAAAGATTGAAAAATTTAATTTAAAGGTTCAAAAAATTAATTTTCAACTAAAAAGTTCATTTGCAATAAAATAAGATTTAACTAGAAAATATGAATTATCAACAAAAAAGTCAATATTTGACCAAATAGTTGAATTTTAAATTAAAAACTGTACTTTTTCAACCACTTAATAAATAAATAAATTTTCTAGTTCAAAAAATGTACTTTTAAAAGAAAATAAAACATAAAATTTCGAAAAAAGTGAATTTTCAGAAAAATAATTACATTTTATATTAAAAACTGTCCATTTTTAAACTAAATGAAATGAATAAATTTGCAGTTCGAAAAATGTATTTTTAAACCCAACAAAAAGCCGCAAATTTTCAAAAACAAGTCATGTTTTAACCAAAGAGTAAAATTTTTAAATTCAGAACTCTCAATTTTCAATAAAAAATAAAACTAATTTGCAGTTTGAAAATTTTATTTTTAACAACAACAAAAGGAGTGATTTTCAATACAAAAACTTAAATTTGCAACCAAAGATATGAATCTTTAATTAATAAAATAAATTTTAGACTTTTGAATTTTAACTGAAAACTATCAATTTTCGACCAAAAGTTAAAAAGTTAAATTTTCATTTAAAAAATTAATTTAAAACAAAATAATATCAGTTTTAAATCAGAAAATTTGAATTTGCAATTAAAAATTTTATATTCGAATTTTTAACTTAAAACGATCAATTTTCAGCCAAAAGTGGATATGCTAAATTTTGAATTAAGGATATTAATTTTGCATCCAAAAAAACTAATTTATAACAAAATAGTTCAAATAAATAGAATAATTTTCATTAGAAAAAGATGAATTCTGAACCAAAAATATAATATTAGACTTTATAATTGAAAATAATAAATCTTTCGACTAAAAATAATTCGCATCTAAAAGTAAAAACCAGAAACTTTTTACCTCGTAACCGAGGTAAAAAAGTGCAGTTTTTTTTAGAAAAGGACAAAAGACTCGGAAATCTGTACTTTGATTATAAAATAAAATCACTAATTTCCATTTTTTCCAGCCTTAAAAAAAATTCTATTCACATTTATATTTTCCATGCGTGTTGTAATCCCTCCCACCCCTGCGTCACATATCTTCAAAAAACATAACCCTTTCTCCTCTTCCCGGGTTGTATAATGCACTTTTTAAGTGACTACTTCATTCCACTTTTATCTTTAAAAAAAAAAATGAAGGAAACCATCAATTTGGGCTCCCAACCTTCAAACTCACTTCCACTTTCATTGCTAAATATCCAATTCGCCAGAAGGGAACAAAGCCACAATGGTTACAAAAGCAAAACCGCAAAAATGGACGTTGAAAAGGGGCCTTGGTGCAGGAGCCGAAAATTCAGGGCCGTCGGTTGTGGCCTTGCTCTCGAGCATAAAAATTCGGTTTCAATTATACGCTCTGCTGCCGAAATGGCGGCGCGTCCCTGCACTGTCTGGACCCCTTTCGGGCCCAAGGTCACTCGAATGCAGTGGGTCAGGCGAGCGTCTGCCAAAGTCAGTGGGTCAGGCGAAAAAGTTCGGTGCCGAATATCAAATGCAGCCTCGCCTGCATGCGTTCAGCATTGCACATAGGGGCCTTCGGCCTTTCGGTAATAAAATTCAGCCAGAATTCACTCTTATTTAGCATGTCGGAAAGCGAACGGACGCGAGCATCCGAGGAGGCCTTGACCGTATCTCCGCTTATCGTATCAACTTTGCTGCCGCCATACACGCGTACTTTACAATGTGTCAATGCATCTATCCTCTTTAGATACACGCCATGTTGGCGACGGTGTCTCGACGAATTAGATACGCTTATCTTGACAAGCTGAGTTATCAAATTTCAAGAGTTTTCATGATAATCCAGTAAAACTGGACGAAAATGAAAAAAAAAATAATAATTCAACCGAGTAGGCTACCGTCCATGCCTCGCTCCCCACTCCTGATCCATTTAACGCGCAAGCTGCCAACTCAAAAGTCAACCAACTGGAAATTGTTTTCGTATCTCTTGAAATCAAGCCTGTTTTTTTTAAGAGAAGTGGAAATTTTTGGAATTAACACACAAAATTTTCTCTGTATTTTTAATTTTTTGCGCATCAAATAAATTTTTTTTTTTTAATAAGCCGTTACAAAATTGGATCAGGGTATTTTTAAGAGTTTTTTTATATTCTCTCCTTCGTCATATACCATCACTAACTACTTCTTTAATTTATTTTGATAAATAAAACAATTTTTTTTAATAAAAATGATATATAGATATCATATTGAAATCCATATGAAACGCTTAGGATTTTGTGTTGGTATGTATTGCATTTTTAACAAAATAATTAAAAATTTTTTTAAATATTAATTTTCTGCCAATAGAGGTGATATTTAAACGAAAGAGTTGAGTTATCAAGCTAAAAAGTCGCATTTTTAAAAACCCAGTTGATTTTTAAACCCGAGTAAATTATTTCTCAACAAAATAGTTGAAGTTATTTTTTAAATAAACGAGATAATTTTAGACCAAACTGTTTCATTTACAACTAAATACATGAAATTTAAAGACTAAAAGACGAATTTTTTAAAAGGCAGTTAAGTTTCTAACCAAAAATGATACACTATTATTCAAAAATAGATGAATTTTTTTTCCAAAAAGACAAGTTCCAGAAAACTGTTATATTTTAGAACAAATAAGATGAATTTTGAACAAAAAAGTTGAACTTTCAACAAAATAATTATATATTTAACAAATCAGGTAATTTTTTAATCGCAAAATAAAGTTTTCGACCTTCAAAATTTGAAATAACTATTTAAAATCAAATAGTTGAATCGTCAACAAACAAAAATTGATCATTAGCAAAAAGCAGTTAGATTATGAACCAAATAATTAAATTTTTAAACCAAAAAGACGAATTTTTAGAACACATTTGTATTTTCAATCTACAAGACATGTGTTCAACAAAACAGTTTAATTTTTTTAAATAATGATTATATTTGCTAGAAAATTATGGAATTTTCAATAAAATAGTTGAATTTTCAATTAAAATAATCAAATCTTTAAAAACACAAAGAATTAAATTTTAACAAAGGTGTTTAAATGTCAACCAAGTAGCTGGATCTTAAATTAAAAGGAAGAATATGTTTTTTGAAATTGAAAAATGAGCTATTCTATTTTTTTTCGACATTCCATATTTATTCAATAAAGAATTCTAATAATTGAATAAAAATTCATCTTTTTCGGTAGAAAATTAATATTCTTGGTTGAAAGTTTATATTTTTGTTTATTATCTAATTTATTTAGTTAATAATTGAGCATTTTTTTAAATATTATCATATTATATATGTTATTTATTATTAAATTACATATTATCATAAATAATATTTTTGCAGGTAAAAATTAATTTTCTTAACTTAAAATAAAACTATTCCATTTTTAGTTGAAAACTCTTTTAGTTATGTTCAAAATGTTACTATTATGTTGAAAGTTAATGTATTTTATGAAAATTTTGTCTGTTTTTGGTAGAAAATTGAATAATTTTGTTCAAAATATGTTTTTTGCAATTGATAATTAAGCTATTTTATTTTTTCGAAAATCCATATTTATTTATTAAACAATTCTAATAATTGAATGAAAAGTCATCTTTTTTAGTAGAAAATTCATATTTTTACTTGAAGGTTTTTATTTTTTTTTTAAATTCATTTATTTAGTTAAAAATTGAACATTTTTGTTAAAAATAAGTTGCTTTTTAAAATAAAAATCTGAAATATTTTATTTTTTATGAAAATCCATATTTTCCGTTAAATATTTCAAATATTTTGTTACAAATTCATCTTTTTGGTTCATAATTCTTCATTTTAGTTGAAAGATTCTTTTTTTCATTAAAGTTCATCCTTTTCGGTAGAAATATAATCTTCTTGGTTAAAAATTTATTTCCATGGTTGAAAATATAAAACTTGTTAAAAATCCGTTTTTTTAACAGAGAACTAATTTTTTACCTGAAAATTTGACAATGAAATTTTTGGTTAAAAATGTACCATTTTCAGTTCACAATTCAACTATTTTGTTGAAAATCCCTTTTTTTGGTTCGAAATAATTTTTTTTTTTAAATCCATATTTATTCATTAAAGAATTCTAATAATTGAATAAAAGTCATCTTTTTCGGCAGAAAATTATTATTCTTGTTTGAAAATTGATATTTTTTTCTAAAAATTCATTTATTTAGTTGAAAATTGAACATTTTTGTGAAAAATAAATTGTTTTTTATCAATTGAAATCTGAAATAGTCTATTTTTTATGAAAATCCGTATTTTTCGTTAAATAGTTTAAATATTTAGCTACAAATTTAACTTTTTGGTTCATAATTCTTAATTTTCGTAACTTAAAATAAAACTGTTTTATTTTTAGTCGAAAACTCTTTTAGTTATGTTCAAAATGTTACTATTATGTTGAAAGTTAATGTATTTTATTAAAATTTTGTCTGTTTTTGGTAGAAAATTTATCTGCTTGATTGAAAACTTATCTTTAGGTTCAAAAATTTATTTTTTTGTTTTTAAAAATTGAATAATTTTGTTCAAAATATGTTTTTCAAAATTGAAAATTCAGCTATTTTATTTTTTTCAAATATCCATATTTATTTATCAAACAATTCTAATAATTAAATAAATAGAAAATTCATATTTTTGGTTTAAAGTTTATATTTTTGTTTAAAAATTCATTTATTTCAGTTAAAAATTAAACATTTGTGTTAAAAAAGTTGTGTTTTTCAAATTAAAAACTGAAATATTCTATTTTTTACGAAAATCCATATTTTTCGTTAAATAATTCAAACATTTGGTTACAAATTCATCTTCTTAGTTCATAAATCTTTATTTTAGTTGAAAAATTATTTTTCCGTTTAAAGTTCGTCTTTTTCGGTAGAAATATAATCGTCATGGTTAAAAATTTATTTCCATGGTTGAAAATTGAACACTTGTTAAAATTGTTGTTTTTAGACAAAGAACTAATTGTGTAACTGAAAATTTGAAAATTGAATTTTTGGTTAAAAATGTATCTAGTTTAGTTCAAAATTTACCTATTTTGTTGAAAATCACTTTTTTTGGTTCGAAATAAATTTTTTTTTTACTTAAATTAAACTTTTTTAGTAAAAAATTCATGTATAATTTTATGAATTCGTCTTTCTTGATAGAAAATTATTTTCTTGGTTAAAAATTTATCGTTTTGGTTAAAAAAAATTTATAACGTTGAAAATAATCTAATTTGTTGAAAAGTTAATACCTTTAAGTTATTATTTTAAAATTGTTTTACGTAATTTATGGCTGACCCCTTGTCAAATTCTGTATAACTGTTATCACTAAAATTTTACAAAATAAACTAACAAACTAACATTCTTTTGCATTAACTATAATGTTTTTGCATTACCTATATTTCTTTTTGTATTAACTAAATAGAATTTTTCACATTAATTAAAATTGAGCGCAGGAATGATAAAGAGATTAATGACTTGTTCGATTAACGCCTTAAGTGAGCGGAGTACTTGTTGTGGAATCATTATTACGAAGAAACATTTTCTTCATTCATAAGCATTGCAGTTATTGCAACATGCCTTGTCTTGTAGTAAATGCAACAACAGGTTGCCCTTACTTTCACGAGTCTATTTACAACGTTCTTGTAACTTTTATAATAACACGCTGCAAATGCGCTCTGCGCATATCGCATTTCAATTAAAAATTACAAATTACGAATTGCTGTTTACTAAATGATTTGCGAGTTACAATTAAATAACGTTCTCATGAAATTGGAAATAGAGTCTAAATGGCATTTTACAAATCTCCATATCTTTCCGTATTTTGCAATTTCTGTGCATTAAAACTTAATTTACCAAAAAAAAAGAATTTTCAACCGGTGGAATTTAACGAAAAAATACAAAATTTCAACAAAATTAGTTTAATCTCAGATCAAATAGATAAATTTTCAACAAAAAATAAAATTTTTACCCGTTAAGACGAATTTTCAACAAGAAAGTTAATTTTAAATTTAAAAACAAATGAATTTTTTATCAATCAGAGTATTTTTTTTCCTGTACAGACGATATTTCTATAAAATACGTGAATTTTCAATTAAAAATATGTGTTTTTTAACAAGAATCAAACTAAAATTTTAAGTTTAAACAAATTTAGTTTAACCAAAAAGAAAACAAATTTTTAACCGGTGAAATGCAATAAACGGTTAAAAACTCTTTTTAATTATATTTTTATAAACAAATAAATATGAAGAAAAAAATGGAAATTTTTTCTATTTAAGGTTCCTGGTGCTCGCGAATAATAGCAAAACTGTTCTAATCGCTTTCATAGATTTACATTATATAAAGATATTCGTTCACGATACAATAATCAAAAAATATTTTTATATACAAATTATTTGTTGAAAATGTGCTTTCTATCATTTTCAATAATGTAACGTCTTTTTGAGTTACAATGTAAGAAATTTAAATGAAAACAATATTTCAATGAAAAAAATGTCTCTTAAGACTACTCTTGTTAATATTATAAACATATTTAATAAACAAATGCATTATTCAGACATTTGTCGAGAGAAAAATTAGATTTTTTTCCAGGTCACTTTTTACAAATTAGGAACTTTATGATAATTTCAGAAGAAAGTATAATTTTTTGATAAGTTTTATTATTATATATATCATTATGATATATAATATCAGTCATCCTTTTAATTGGAAACTTTACGATAATTTCAGTAAAATTCATAATTAGTTGAATAATTTTATATTTTTGTTGAACAAAATTGATAAAAAATGGATTATACGTGAGTGTCTTGATTTTTCAAATGTTTTAGAATTTATTTATAACTAATATTAAATGTATCGTACAATCATTCTTCTTATTCAAACACTCTTGTGTTGGCCAACTGTAACTACTGTATGAAAAAAAAAATTTTTCTGAAATTAAAAGAACTGACTTTTAAAAAAACGAGTTTTTGCATCGACAAATGCCCTAATATTGCATTTTTAAAATATATTTGTTTAAAAAAAACATAAAATTAATCAACTAATTATGAATGTTACTGAAATTATCGTAAAGTTCCCAATTAAAAGGACTAAAATTTTAAAAATCGAGTTTTTCGGTCGCGAAATGCCCAAAGAATGCATTTGTTTATTAAATTTGTAAAAAAAAAATTATAAAATTTATGATCAAAATATGAATGTTTCTGAAATTAACATGAAGTTCTCAATTAAAAGGACTGACAACGACAAATAAAACAAATTTTTTGTCAACAGATGCCCGTATAATGCATTTGTTTATTAAATTTGTTTAAAAAAAATCAAATTAATCAAATAGTGATATATGTTGCTAAAATTGTCATGAAGTTCCCAATGAAAAGGACCTGGCTTTGAAAAAAATGAGTTTTTCCATCGAGAAATGTCCAAATAATGAATTTATTTATTAAATTTGTTTAAAAAATCATAAAATTTATGATCTTTTTGAGGAGAAATTTAATTTTCAATAAATAAAGATCAGTTTTAAATTTTGCAGTTATAAAGTTAGTTTTCAAGCAAAAATTTTTCTAACATTTAAATTCAATGAAAAGAGACGAATTAAAAAAAAATAAATCCTCAATAAATTAGTTGGATTAAAAAAAATTCTAGTCTAAGGAAAATAGTTAAATTTTCAAAAAAATAATTAAAGCCTTAAAAAAATAGTTGAGTTTTTAACCAAAAGACTACATTTTTAACCCACAAAGATAAATTTTCAACCAAGAATATTAATTTTCTAGAAAATAAATAAATTTTCAAACAATATAGCAAATGTTTTAACCAAAAATAAAGTAGTCACATTTTCAGTTTAAAAATATACTTTTTAACCCCCCCTCCAAAAAAAGAATTTTGAAGAAGAAAGTTAATTTTTAATAAATAAAAATGAGTTATAACTTTTTTAGTTACGCAGTTTATTTTCAACCAAAAAAAGTTCTAACATTTGAATTCAATGAAAAGAGACGAATTTTTAACAAAAAAATTGAATTCTCAATTAAATAGTTGAAATAAAAAAAGTTCAAATCTTAGCTATTTTAAATAATTAAAGCCTTAAAAGAATAGTTAAGTTTTTAACCAAAAAACTACATATTTAATCCACGAAGATGAATTTTCAAACAAGAAGATTAATTTTTTAGAAATACCTGAACTTGTAACTAAAATAGCAAATTTTTTAACCAAAATAAATAAAAATAAGTTTTGAATTGCTAAGTTCCAAAGTTTGTTTTCAACAAAAAAAATTTCTAACATTTATATTCAATGAAAAGAGACGAATTTTTAACATTAAAATTGAACTCTCAATAAAATAGTTAAATTAAAAAAAATTTAAGTCTTAGTAAAATAGTTGAATTTTCAACAAAATAATTAAAGCCTTGAAAGAACAGTTAAATTTCTAACCAAAAAGCTGGATTCTTAATCTACGAAGATGAATTTTCAACCAGAAAGATTAATTTTCTACAAAAAAAAATTTTTAACACAAAATGGAATAGGTAAATTTGGACTTTAATAAATTACTTTTCAACACCAAAAAAATGGATTTTCAATAAATTATTAAAGATAAGTTTTCAACCACCAGGATAAATTTTCTACTGGTAGAAACTTTTTTACAAAAAACGTGAGTTTTTAAAAGATGAAAATTTTTTAACCAAAATTCGAGCCAAAAATCGAATAGTCAAATTTTTAGTCTAAAAAATTAATTCTCAAGAAAAGAAAAACGAATAAATTTTGCAGCGATTCGAATTCAATGAAAAGAGTCAGATTTAAAAAAAACAGTTAAATCCTCAACCAAATAATTGAATTTTCAAATGAAAACATTACCTTAGTTTCAACTACAAATAAAATCATCAAATTTTCAGTAAAAAAATTAATTTTCAACAAAAAACAAAGAATTTTCCTCCAATTAATTTAAACAAAAAATTTGGTCGCAATTTTAATAACTTTATTTGACAATTTATTCTTTATAGTTGAAAGATCTACTCTTCTGTTGAAAATTCCACTTTTTGTGTTAAAAAATAAACTATTTCGGTAAAAAATTAATATTTTGGTTAGAAATTTTTACTTAAGTGTTGAAAAATTACCTGAAATATTTTTTGGTTAAAAAGTAATCTCTTTTGATAACATTAATTTTTATTTCAAGATTTATAAGTTTAGTTAAAAATAAATCTCTTTGTTAAAAATCAATTTTTTTACTGAAAAATTAAATATTTTCGTTCAAGATTTATCCCTTTAGTTCAAAATTTATTTCGTTTTTTAGAGCCAAAATACTTTGTAGAAAATTAATTTTTGATTCAAAATTATGTTTTTTAACTGAAAATGTAATTATTTAATTTTTGGTGGAAAATTTATTATTTTTACTTGTAAATTTAAATTGTTTTTTGTATAAAAATATTTTCTTACTTTATATTCCCTGGTTTTTGGTTAAATCTTAAGCTATTTTTATAAAATGTCTTCCCTTTTGGTTAAAAATTCGTCTTTTTGGTTTAAATGCATTTTTTCGGGTTGAAAACAATCGAGTAAAAAACGGAATAATTAAATTTCGAGTTAAGAAAATAAATTTTAAAAAAATGAATTTTTAACCGGTTGAATTCAAGGAAAAAACATGATTTCTAACAAAATGGTTGAATGCCCAACAAAAACATTAATTTTTAACCAAATGATTGAATTTTTAACAAAAAAGAACATTTTTAAATAAAAAATTGAATTTTGAAATAGAAATAATAAATTTTTAATTTAAAATATATATCTAAATAGTTATAATAGTTATATTTATTTTATTTATAAACGAGAAACGAAATAGATACATCTTCACTTTCAAAAAATAATTTTAAAAAAATTTAACCAAATACTTAAATTTTTAACCAATAAGATGATTTTTTAGCCAAAAATATTGGTTTGATACCAAAAAGAGGAATTATCAACCAAATAGCCTTATTAAAAATAAAGATAAATTCTCAAATCAATACTTGAATTTTTAACTAAAAAATACATTTTCAACCAAAAATATCAAAGTTGAATTTTCAGTTCAAAAAAATTGACTTTCGGTCAAAAATGAATCGCATTCTCAAAAAAATATTTAAATTTAGGTCATAAAATATTAATATTTAAAAAAATATAAACATTTAACAACGAAATGTCTTCATGTATTAAAAAAATCAGGTTATTCAATCCGAAATTTTTGACTGAAAAAGATGACTTTCGAATCAAAATTGAGGCATTTTAAACAAAATAATTAAATTTTTAATCAAATAATAACATTTTTAACCAAAAATATTAATTGCAGACAACAAAAATGATAGTAGAGTGTCTTTTTTCCGGAAAAATAGTTAAATATTTAAAAAAAAGATACTTAGATTCTGTTTCACTTTTTTATAAAATTTCGCAATATCTTTTTTATCTCACCTTATTTCTTTCAATTATATTCCATTTTATAAATTATTTAAAAAAAAATTTTAAAGTAGTTTAAAAACGGCTTTTTAAAACTAAAATTGATTAAACTTATAAAGCATAATGACTGATGAAAAAATATCTGTTCAATCTGATTTCTAATCAAGAAACAGAATTTTTGCCAGGAGAAATTGATTTTCGCGTGATCGAAGACGTGATAAGTAATCAAAATGTACTTGAGCCTTTTTCACTAAAATTTCGATATCGCTTATAATTTTCTCTTCCGCGTCGCGATTCAATTATTATCTTCAATCAAAGTATAAAATTTTCCTTGGCTGAAAGTGGACTCATGGATTTCAGATAAGATCTGTAAAAAAATGGCTTTGAAGACATTAAAAATCCTAAAAATCACATAAATTAAAAATTAAAAAATTAAAAAAATTTTCAATCAAAAATCTTACAGTAAAAATTAAAAAATTAAAATTAAATATGAAAATTAAAAATTAAAAATCTAGCCACATGAAAAATCTGGACACGTGTAGGCATCTCACTTTTTTGCAAAACCACGCTAAATCATCAAAATTGGTCGAGCTGATATTATAAAATTAAAAAATTATTCATAAATAAAATTCTTTTCTAAATTCCTACATTCTAAAAAATAATTAAAATTACCAGCAATTGCTGGTTACCACGTTCAAATCAATTAAAAAGACTGATTCAGTTTATAAAAGTTACATCAAAATGAGTGATTTAATTAGTGAAATTTACTGATGACGTCATTCAAAATTACTGATTTAATCCAAGACAGTTACCGTTTAGATCATTCTAAATTACAGATTCAGTTAGCGGTCGCTACTGATTATATCAAGACGGTTTTATTGTTAGAAAATAAGTCATTTTTCTTTAAAAATTTATATTTTTTGGTTAAACTGTTTATCACTTGGTTGAAAATTTAATTATTTGTCTGGAAAATTTTGTTTCTATTGTAAATTAATTTCGTTCATTTAAATCTGTACTACTAAATTTTTTTATATAAATTGACCCTCTTTAGTTTAAAATTCAACAATTTGTTTCAGTGACAAATTCATGACTTTAGTTTAAAAAAAAATTTAACTAGCTTATCGAAAATTCTTTGTTTTTTTCTGTTTGGATCAACATTTTTTTAATTTTAATTATTGAGGTATTCCACTTTTTGTTTAAAATTGATTTATTTTAGTTGAATGTCTTTTGTAATAGAAAATTTGCCTAAAATAAAATTGTCAGTAAAACTTTTCATGAATAATATTCTCAAAAATTAAATTTCCTAATTCAAAATAGATATGTTTTACTTTTTTAAGATTAATTTTTAGAAAAGTATCTGAAACGGTTTTTTTTTGTTGTGAAAATGATAGTACTTTGATGAGAATCCCTTTTTTGCTTTTTTGTTGTTTTTGAAAATTCATCTCTTTTTATAGAAAATTAATCTTCTTGTTTGAAATTTTATGTTTTTGGTTTAAAAATTCATATTTTATAGTTTAAATTTTTAACTAATTTGTTAAAAATAAGTTTTTTTCTTTGAAAAAAAATGTTTTTTAACGTTTATTTGCTCTTTTTTATGTAAAATTTAACTACTTTCTTAAAATTTTCTTTTTTAATAACTAACTATATTAAATTAAACTATTTAGTTAAAAATTCATATTTTTGGTTAAAAAATCAATCACTTAGTAAAATTACTTAGTTACAAATAAGTTTTTTGGTTAATAATTCATAATTATATTTCAAGACCCTTCTTTTTATTATAGAAAATTTTACTATTCTGTGGATGGTTTTGAATGATTACAATTGTTTTAAATTTAACTATTTGTTTCAAAGTTCAGGCATTTAATTTTTTATATTATATTTTTGTTTTACTTTTTGTTAGTAAAAATATATAACTATTTCATTTTCAATTTAAGATATTTCTACCTTAATTGAAAATTAGTTTCTTTTTATATTGAAGCTGTTACTATTCTTTAGAAAATTCATGTATTTTATCAAAATCCATCATTTTTGGCAGAAAATTGTTCTTGTTGGTTGAAAATTTATCTTTCTGTTTAAAAATTTATTTCGTTAGCTAAAAATTAAAGAAATTTGTTTAAGTCACGTTTTTTGATTGATTATTCTTTAATTTAGTTTAAAAATTATTATTTTGTTTAAAAATATTGAAAACTTGTTGAAAGTTTCTGTATAACGGTGAAAATTCATTTTATTCAGTGGCAATGATTTCTTGGTTAAAAGTTTATCTTTTTCGTCATCTTTTTTATTGACAATTTATTTCCCTGGTTGAAAATTACACTCTTTTGTTGAAAATCTGTTTTTTTTAAATGGAAGACTTATTTTTTAACTGCAAATTTAAAAATTCCATTTTTGCTGAAAATTTATCTTTTTGCAGTTAAGAATTAATTTTTGCGCATAAAAATATAACTATTTCATTTTAATTTTAAAAAATATATTTTTTTAAGCCGAAAATTAATTTTTGCTTGTTAAAAATGTTTTAATTTTATGGAAATTTATCTTTTTGTTTGAAAATTCATTTTTATTAAATAAAAACAAAACAATTTTATCAAAAATATGTTTTTTGGTTAACTATTCTTTATTTTAGTTAAAAAATTATTTTTTTGTATAAAAATACAAGTATTTTCTTGAAAATTTTTGCATTTCGGTAAAAATCCATCTTTTTTAGTAGTAATAAAACACTCTTGATTAGAAATTTATTTTTTTGTGTAAATATATTTTTTTGGTCGAAAATTTATTTCCCTGGTTGAGAATTAAACTCTTTTGTAGACAATTTTTTTTCTTAAAATGTAACACTAATTTTTTAACTGCAAATTTAAAAATTATATTTTTTGCTGAAAATTTATCTTTTTTCAGCTAAGAATTAATTTTTGTGCATAAAAATTTAACAATATTATTTTAATTCAAAAATATATCTTTTTAAGCCGAAAATTAATTTGTGTTTAATAAAAATGTTACTATTTTTTGAAAATGGATGTAATTTGTTAAAAATTCATCTTTTTTGGTTAAAAATTATTATTCTTGTTTGAAAATTTATCTCTTTGTTTAAAAATTTATTTTTATTGAATTAAAATAAAAAATTTTTTTAAAAAATATGTTGTTTGGTTACCTATTCTTTATTTTAGTTGAAAAATTATTTTTTTGCATAAAAACACAAGTATTTTCTTGAAAATTTTTGCATTTCGGTAAAAAACCATCTTTTTCAGTAGAAATATAACCCTCTAAGTTAGAAATTTATCTTTTTGGTTGAATATATTTTTTTGGTAGAAAATTTATTTCCCTTGTTGAAAATTGAACTCTTTTGTTGAAATTCCTTTTTTTAAATGGAAAACTAATTTTTTAAACTGAATCTTTAACATTTTCATTTGTTGACAAAAATATATCGTTTCTAGTTTAAAATTTAAATATTTTTATTGGGTAATTTGTTTATTTCGTTCGAAATAATTTTTACATTCTTATCATAATGAGAAGGTATTGGTTTTATGTAAAATTTCACTTTGTCGGTTTTCATCAATTCTCCACGTTTTGAGACCTCCTAAGCCACAAAAAATAATTTTTTACGAAGGTGTCTGTCTGTCTGTAGTCTGTAGTCTGTAGTCTGTACACTGTAGGCAGGATAACTTTCGAAAGATTGGTCAGATTGAATTCTGCTTTAGCACATTTTTTAGGGCCTAAAAATAAAAAAACAATTGCGTAAACCACCTATTTTGGATAAAAATTCAAAAAGTGATCACATTTTTAAAATATTCAAAATAATTTTTTTAAGATTTAAAAACTCTTTGTACGGCTATTTATAGTATTCGGAAACTCGATCAATTTATTTTTAAAACTTCTTACGATAAAATAAAAATTATCAGAGTTATAGCATTTTCAAAATCCAAAACAATTAACCAAAATGAACATTTTGAGCCAAAGAACACATTATATGAAAAATATTAAAGAAAAGAAAAGCATTTATTTTTTAAAGCCCCACAAGATTATCATGGCAAATTTTTTATTTTTGTCGAGAAGTTGAAAATTCAAATTTTGATCATAAAAAAAATTACGAAAACTCAAAAATTCCATTTTACGGCCAATCTATGCAAGATACGTAAAATAAGAATTAACTAAAATTGGGCGCCCTGAAAAGATGTACAAATTTGTTTTTATTAAATTTTCGATAGGATGTATACTTTTTGTTTTGAGTCGTAAAAAACAACATTAAAAATAAAAAATTAAAATTTTAGAAAACCGGCAAAGCTATGAAAAAATATATAGACAAACGTTTCTCTTGCAAAAAAATGTGAAAACTCATTCAAATTTGTCAGGAATAATGTTTGATAGGACACGCAGTTTTTGTTTTAATCGTAAAAAATAACATTCAAAATTAAAAAAATAAAATTTGTCGAAAAACGACACAAGGTATGAAACTAAAATTAACAGTATAAAGTTGTACACCCCAAAAAGATCTATAAATTTTATATTAATCATTTTTAGATAGGACGATCTTTTAATCGCAAAAAATAAAATTTTAAATTAAAAAAAAAATGTGGAAAAACATCACAAGAGACGAACAAAATTAATAGACAAAAGCTTTTTAATCAAAAAATATCTACAAGTTTGTTATAAACTACAATAACATTTTATTTACCAAATTTTTTTGTCCAAATTACATCTAGATTGAATATAAAGAAATTAGGTTTATGACAAAATGACACAAGTTGCAGTAAAATGTAATAGAGTTGAACACAATCTAGAAAAGTTCGCATTTTGGTAGAGGTCGATTGCAAAGCACGAGATGCGTAATGGGAATGTGTTCGTTAAAGCCGAAGGAGCTTTAACTAAAGAGAATTCACAATCACTAAATGACAGCTGTCGATGCTTGGATCTGTCATTTTAAAATGCTTGCGCACAAATGTGGGGTACATAGAAAGGTCGAGCGCATAGCGCGAGGTAAATATATCATCGAGCGCGAAGCGTGAGAGAAATATAATATCAAACGCGCAGTGGGCAGATTTTTTTAAACCTCCATTGAACTTTTTATATTAAAACTTCATGTATTTTGTTAAGAATTCATCTTCCTTGGTAGAAAATAAAACTATATAGTTGAAAATTCATATAATTTGTTAAAAAAAGTAATACCTTTAAGTTATTAAAAATAAAACGTCTTATGTAATTTGTGACTGACCTCTTAACGAATTCCGCATGCCAGTTGTGAATAAAAGCCTTAAAAATAAATTTAAAAACAAACTTTTCTTTTGCTATAACATTACTGATCTCCTGGTTTTAAAAATATTTTTATTCTTTTAAATAAAAAGTTTTTAATGTTCAGAAAAGTTGAAAAATATGTCAGGGAATTTCGTAGCAACAAAGGTAATAAATAAATCTAGGAATTCGAGAGGGAATTCGTGGAGTTTTCGTAATCTGTCTGGAAAACATGTTGAGAGAATAAAAAGTCGCAATCGAAACTGATAACAAGGGCCGATAAGTGATTAGTAAATTTATCGGAGCGCTGCTTCGCGAAAATCTATTCCTATGCAATTGCATGCGACATGACTAACGCAGCGACCATAAGTATGATTAGATATTTCACTCGCTGATTAGATTGTGAGTCCGGAAAAGAAGTCAGATTCTTCCTTTGTCCTTCTATTGCAAATTTTACGTATATAAGTGATATAGAATCATGTGTTCTAGTTTTTATTAAGTTTCTTTTTACTTTTTTTGAAGCTCTGAGCATGCCCCACTCCTTTAGATTCTGCAGCGACTGCGCTGCTCCTTGCGGTGGCGTCCTCAACTACTTTCTAACATTTTTTTTAATCTTGGGTGACCGCAAGTTAGGGAAACTTAAAAATCCAGGAAAAGTCATGGAATTTTATTGGTTGGGACAATCAGGGAAAAGTCAGAGATTTTGATGAATCTTGCAAAAGTCAAAAAATTTATGATAAAGACACTTTAAATATGTGTTACGGATAATACATTTGAAAATTTTAGGCTCAAATTTAAAATAGTTTTATTCCGTCTATAAATGATTTTCTGTAACAAAAATTTACAAGATTAAAATTCTAGTCTTTAAAAATTATTTTAATATTTTTTGTAAACGTTTAACACTTTTGTCAAGAAAAGAAATGCTGTTCGGTTAAAAGATAATGAGTTTTGCCGAAAATTCAGATTTTTATGGAAAATTTATATTTTGGTGTTGAAAATTTAACTATTTTTTGAAAAATTGTCTTTTGCAAAGGATAATTCATACCTTTTGGTAGAATATTCACCTTTCTTGTTGAATTAAACTTTTTTTTTTATTTAAAAATAAAATTTTTTCTGGTTGAAAACTTAGCTACTTGGTCGTTGGTTGAACCAATTTGTTGAAATGTAACTTTTATGTTGAAGATTCATAGTTTTTGTCGAAAAGTCATTTCCGAGTACAAAAATTTGTTTAATATTATTTAAAAAATAATTTTTAAACTGAAAATTGAAATATTGAGATTGAAGATTTCTGATTTTAGTTGTTGTAAAGTTTTCTCGTGTTTTGAAAGTGTAATTAATTTTTTAAATACTAATGCTTTTTGGTTAAAAATTTTGTTTTTTTATTTAAAAAAAACGATATAATTTGTGGTTCAAATTCAGTTTTTCTAATTGGATATTCAACAATTTCGGTAAAAGTTGAATCAATTTGTTAAAAATGTGATTTTTTTGTTCAAGGTTAAATTGTTTGGTTGGAAATTGAACTATGTTGTTAAACAATGCTTCTTTTATTTAATGAATGTTTTCCACTTAAAATGCAACTTTTCTGCGTGTTTTTTTAACTTAACTTTTTTGGTTATAAATTTATCTTTTTGGGTAGAAAACAAATCCCTAAATTAAAAGTTCATCTTTTTTGGTTAGAGATACAACAACTCTGTTCAAATTCATGTTTTTTGTTTAAAGATTTTATTTACCGGTTAAAAATTCAACTCTTCTACAAATGAAATCGTGCTTGTGGCTATAAAGGTCAACAATTTGGATACAATTTTTTTCTTTTGTGACTGAGAAATCCATAATTGTTGAAAATGGAACTATTTTGTTAAAAAACAGTTTTTTTTGTTTTGTTGAAAATGATTTGTTAATTAAAAATTTTTTAATTTTGGTTAACAATTTATTTTGTTGGTTGAATATTTTTACTATTTCTTTAAAAATTCGTCTTTTTGCAAGAAAATTAATCTTCTTGATTGAAAATTTGTCTTTTTGGTTCAAAATTAATCTTTTTCATCATTCCTCATTTATATTTGGAAAAATTCAATGATTTTGTAGAAACGTCATCGTTTTAGGTTAAAAATTCGTCTTTCTGGGTTAAAAATTCAACTGAATGATAAAAATTGCAATTTTTATTGAAAAATTAATTTTTTTAGGCTGCAAATGCAAATTTCTCGTTGAAAATGTCTCTCTTTGCATTAAAAATTCAACAATTTGGTAGAAAAATTAACTATTTAGTTCACAATTTTACTCTTTGTATCAGAACTTTTTTTTAATCCTTATTTTTGACATGAAAATTCAATTCTTTTACAGAAAAGTTGTCTTTTGGCCTCAAAAATCAAGAATTTGAATGACAACTTTTTTTTATGTACTGAAAAATTCTTATTTGTGGAAAGTGTATTTTTTGTTTAAAAATTTTCTTTTTCGACTAAAAGATAAACTACCTTGTTATAAATTCTTTTTTGTGTTGCAACTTCTTCATTTTAGTTGAAAATTCATCTCTTTGGTTAAAAATTGAACCAATTTGTTGCAACATCTTTTTTTTATTTATAATTAATTTGTTTAATTAAAAATTTAAATTTTTGTATCAAAGTTTATCTTTTCTGTCGGAAATGTATCTCTTTTATCAAAAATACATACTTTTTGATTGAAAAGTTGTCTTTTTGGGATAATATTCCGACTATTTGGTTAAAAATTAATTTTGCCGGATTGAAAATTCAACTGCTTATTTGAAAATTCATCTTTTCGGTTTAAAAGTTTAACAATTTGCTTAAAACTTTTTAAAATTATAAATTAAAAATAAAAATATTA
>JAAAKG020173123.1:0-27141 GCA_010014905.2 Druon quercuslanigerum
TTATGAAACAATTTTATGTTTTATAAACTGCTGCAGCCTGATTAAAGAATAAAAGTAATGAGTAATTTAGAATGAAAGGATTGAGATTGAAAAAAAAACTTTTTCGTCGACAAATGCCTAACTAATTAAAATTCTTATTAAATTTGTTTAGAACTAAAGTTTAGAAATAAAGAGAATGACTAATCATGAATTTTGTTGAATTTATGATTAATATCCGAATTAAAAATTTCGAAAAAAAAAATTGTTTGGTCGACAAATGCCTTACCTAAGCATTCGTTTATTAAATTTGTTTTAAAAAATCATAAAATTCATTAACTAGTTATGAATGTTGCTGAAATTATCATGAAATTCCCAACTGAAAATACAGGCATTGAAAAAAACCAATTTTTCTGCTGACAAATGCCCGAAAAAATAATATTAATAAAAAATAATGAATTTTTCTAAAATTATCATAAAGTTCCTGATTAAAAAAAATCATATATGAATAACGAATTTTTCTGTCGAAAAATGGCTGATTAATGCATCTGTTTATTACATTGGTTTATAATAATAACAATAATTATTTTAGGAAGATATTTCTTCATCATTATATTGCTTTTATCCAAATTTCTTGCAGCATAACATACCACAAAAAACGTAATGTTATAAACATTGTAAAAGACATTCTTTCAGCAAATCATTTGTTTATAAATTTTAATTGCTAAGATCTTAAGCCGAAATGGATATTGCATTTTCAACAAAATATTTCAATTTTACATTAAAAAAGATTTTCTGCTCCAAACAGATGAATTTTAAACACAAAAAGACGAATTTCAAAAAAATAATAATTTTTAACAGTACTGCTGCATCCACAACCAAACAGCCAAAAATTTTTTTATAGCCAAAAAGACCAATTTTTTCGAAGACAGTTGCATTTTTTACAAAAAAGTTACTTTTCGACCAAGAGCAATACATTTTTAGACAAGAAGGATGAATTTTATAACATAAAACATTATATTAAACATAATAATTGAATTTCTTAAAAGTAATTATATTTCTAACAAAATATTTTAATTGCTAACCAAACAGATTAATTTTCAGCATGCAAAGATGCATTTTGAGTGAAATAGTCGAATTAAAAAAAAAAATTTAAAATTCAATCAAATATTAGAATTTTTAAGACAAGACAAATTTTTTAGAAGGCAGTTGAATTTTTATCCAAAAAGTTCATTTTGAACAAAGAAAGATGACTTTTCTAGCGTGAAAGATTTTTTTTCATTTTTAGAGTAAAGTTTTTAAGCAAAAAAGTCAGTAGACTTTTGGATTGGAAATGATGAATTTTTAAGAAAAAATATAATTTTCAATGAAAAAAGATGGATCTTCTGCAAAATAGTTCAATCCTACGCCAAAAAGTTGAACTTTCAACAAACAAACAAAATTTTCCACCCAAAGAGACGACTTTTTAATAAATGACATGAAATTTCCTACATTAGTTGATTTTTAACCTTAGTTAATATACAGGGGAATTTTCAGATGCAAACTCGGATAAAAAAATAACTCAGAACAAAAAAGAAACTAATTTTCAACAAAATTGTTAAATTTTCAACCACAAAGATGAATTTTCGACCAAGGAGATTAATTTTTTATAAAAAAAACTAATTTTCAACAGAATTGTTAAATTTTCGACCAAGAAGATTAATTTTCTATCAAAAAATACGAATTTTTAACGTATCCAATATACAGGATAACGTTTTAACCAAACATGAGATAATTAAATTTTAAGAAAAAAAAAATATCGAACAAAATTTTTTAAAGTTAGTTTGTTTAATTTTCAACAAAAAAACATGAATTTTTGACAAAAAAGATCAAATTTAAAAGCAAATAGTTTTATTCTTTTTTGACAAGTTGTTTAACTTTATGTCAGAGAATCAAATTTTTAAAACAAAAAATATGTATACGCAACACGGCATGCAACAGTTGATATTTCAACTTACAACTGCATTTTTAACCAAAAAGGATAAATTTTCAGCTGAAAAGATATAATTACTATCAAGCAAGACGAATTTTTAACAAAATACATAAATTTTCTACTAAAAATGGGAATCTTTCAACTATAAAAGAGAAATTTTCAAACAAGTATTTACATTTTTAATTGCAAAAGATTAATTTTTAACTAAAAAGGGTACTTTGTAACCAACAATACAATAACTTAATCTTCAATTTTTGCAAAATGTATTTTTAACCTAATACCAAACGAATTTTCGTCAAAATAATTAAATTTTTAACCAAAGTGGTTAAATTTTTAATGTATAGGATTACTTTTTAACAAAATATTTGTATTTTTAACAAAATAACTGAATTTTTAATTTCTAAACGCATGTTAAATTTTCTTCTATAAACATAAAGCCTTAATAAAAAATTCATTTTTTACCATATTGTTCGACTTTTTGGCAGATAATCAAATTTTCAGACAATAATGATAAATTTTCAACTGAGTATGTAACAGGTGATATTTTAACAAAAAATAAAGAATTTTTAAATAAGAATGCTAAATTTCTACCAAGAAAGGCAAATTTTTAACAAATTACATGAATTTTGAACTAAAGAAATTAAATCGTTAACAAAATAGTTAAATTTGTATCAGACAAAGATTAATTTATAACTAAAAAAAATAAATTTGCACCTAAAAATTAATCTTAATTAAATACAATTTAAGCTTCAGTTTGCAAAATTTATTTTCAAGCAAACATGAAAAGAATTTCTATGAAAATAGTGAAATTTTAAAAGAAAATAGGTAAATTTTTCGTGCAAGGTATAATTTTTTTAACAAGCTAGTTGCATGTTCAACAAAATAATTAAATTTTGAGCGAGAGAATAGATTTTTTAATCTAATTAGATAATTTTCGAAACAAAAATATAATAGTAGCCTTTTCAATAAAAAATTTAAAGCTTGATAAATTAGAATATGATTAAAATAAGATCCAAAATCCTGTTTAACGTCCAATACTCAAGTTAATGTATAGAACTCCTAAAAATAAAACTAACAATCCAGCAGCCAAATTTAGACAACCACCATAAAATTCTCCTATTGCAATTTCTAAAAAATCCTATACCCTTTTGAAAAAAAAACAAAAAAATCTTTGGGCAAAAATAAAAGAGAGGAAAAAAAGGAGAAGCCAAAAAACCAAATCCCTTCTTCTCTCTTTTATTTGTTTCCTCTTTTTTATTTTCATCCAAAGAATTTTTTTTCATTTTTTGTTTTCAAAAGAAGATCTTTTTTCAGATTGCAATAGGACTATTTAATGGTGGCCGTCGTTAGATTCTTGTTTTTATTTTCAGGGATTCTATACATTAATAAAAAAAAAACTTTTACCCAAAATATATAGTTGGATTTTCTTATTGGCTTGAAGTTCCAAATGTTAGCTAAGTTCTTAACGTTTTATTTCCACTTGTAGCCCACCCTCCTTGCTTTCAATCACATTTTTACCCCCCCCCCCCCCTCCTCATCGAACTGGAAACGTAGTTTATAAAAAGTATCACTAGACTAATTTGTCTTTGAGGATTATTTCAAATTATTATTTCAAATTCTAGAATTGATTTTAATTTTCAACAGCTGCTTGTGCAAGACAAACGATGGTACCACCTCCAAACTCAGCCATGAATCATCTGCTTGTTGGGAAAAGTGCTTTAGTCAGTGGAAGAAGTCGTCAGATTGCTCCATCTCCTATAACTGCTACTTCAAAAGTAAAATCTGTTAACCACTTGAGTCCAAGAAGTCAAAATAGAAAAGAGAGGCAGGCTGTTACTTTGCATTGGAAGGATACGAAAAAACGCAAGGATAGCAACGAAATTCCTGATGGTATGTATTTATAGGGATTCCCTCACCAAGAAATTGACCAGAAAGGGGCAAAGTATTGATTTGCCACCCTCTAAAATATTGGAGAAATAATAGAAGTCTTTGGGAAATCTTTTAAGTACATCCGAAACCTTTGCGAAGTGTTTTTAATCATTTTGAAATTTAAAAAAAATCTTTGCAACCATTGTCGAATCTTTGTGAAATCTTTCAGAATCTTTGTGAAATATTTGTTAATAATTATGAAATTATTTCAATCTTTTTAAAATCTTTGGGATCTCTTTAACAGCTTTTAAATTTATCCGAAATCTTTGAAAGCTTTGTGAAATCTTTCGAAAACCATCTTTCTAAAATCATTGTGATGCAATTGAAATCTTTCTGAAATATTTTTGGAGTATTGGATAGATTTTGTGAAAATATCAAAATCTTTCAAAAATCATTGAAGTCTTTGAAGTCTATCCGAAGTCATTGAAACTATTGTGAAATATTTTTATCTATCCAAAATCTTTGCAATATTTTGAATCTTTGAAAAATCGTTGAACAATCACTGAAATCTTTCTAAAATCTTTGGAAATGTTTGAAATAATTTAAAAATATATTTTGTAATATTTGTGAAATTATTGAAATGTTTGGAAAATAATAGAAGTCTTTGTGAAGTCTTTTAAATACACTTCGAAATCTTTTTGATTTTTGAAAAATCTTTGAGAAATCATTGTCACCTTTTTAAGTCTTTTGAAATCTTTGAAATAGTTTGTAATATGAAATTACTTAACTAGTTATAAAATCTTTGAGGAATTCTTAAAATCTTTTAAATTCATCGGAAAATTTTGAAATCTTTGTGAAATCTTTCTAAAATCATTGTGATATAATTGAAATCTTTCTGAAATATTTTTAGAATATTGGATAGTATTTGTGAAAACATAAAAATCTTTCAAAAACTATTAAAAAGTCTTTGAAGTCGATCCGAAGTCATTGAAACTATTGTGAAATATTTTTAACTTATCCGAAATCTTTGCAATATTTAGAATCTATGTGAACTCGTTGAACATTCATTGAAATTTTTCTAAAATCTCTGGAAATATTTAAAATATTTTAAAAACATATTTTGTAATATTTTTGAAATTATTGAAATTTCTGGAAAATTATAGAAGTCTTTGTGAAATCTTTTAAATACACTTCGAAACCTTAAAAATTTCTGCAAAATCTTTGAGAAATGATTGTCATCTTTTCAAGTCTTTGGAAGTCTTTGAAATAGTTTGTAATATTTATGAAATTAATTAACTAGTTATAAAATCTTTAAGAAATTCTTAAAATCTTTTAAATTCATCCGAAAATTTTGAAATCTTTGTGAAATCTTTGCAAAATCATCAAAAATATTTCCAAAATCTTTGGAACTATTTGATATGTTTGAAACATTTAAAAAATATTTTGTCATATTTGTGAAATTATTGAAATCTTTGGAAAACCATTTAAATACTTGCGCACTCTTTGTAATCTATCTGAAATCATTTTGATACAATTAAAATGTTGTTGAAATATTTTGAAATATATTAAATATTTATGGAATATTTTATAGAATTTGTGAAAATATAAAAATCTTTCAAAAATCATTGAAGTCTTTGAAGTCTATCCGAAGTCATTTAAACTATTGTGAAATATTTATAGTCTATCCAAAATCTTTGCAATATTTGGAATCTTTGAAAAATCGTTGAACAATCATTGAAATCTTTCTAAAATCTTGGGAAATATTTTAAATAATTTAAAAATATATTTTGTAATATTTGTGAAATTATTGAAATCTTTGGAAAATAATAGAAGTCTTTGTAAGGTTTTTTAAATACGCTTCGAATTCTTTTTAATCTTTGAAAAATCTTTGAGAAATCATTGTCACCTTTTCAAGTCTTTGGAAATCTTTGAAATATGTTGTAGTATTGATGAAATTATTTAACTAATTATAAAATCTTTGAGGAATTCTCAAAATCTTTCAAATTCATCCGACAATTTTAAAATCTTTGTAAAATTTTTCGAAATATATTAAATGTTTTTCACATATTGGGTAATATTTGGGAAATTATAAAAATCTTTCAGAAATCTTAGAAATCTGAAGTCTATCCGAGATCATTGAAGACTTTCTTAATTATTTCAAATCTATCCGCAATCTTTGCGAAATATTCAAAATCTTTTTGAAATCTTCAAAAAATAATTAAAATATTTCTACAATCTTTGGAAATATTCGATATGTTTGACACATTTAAAAAATATTTTCTCATATTTATGAAAATATTGAAATCTTTAGCAAATCATTTAAGTCGTTGAGCACTCTTTAAAGTCTATCCGAAATATTTTGGATATAATTAAAATCTTTCTGAAATATTTCGAAATATATTAAATATTTTTGGAACATTGGATAGTATTTGTAAAAATATAAAAAACTTTCAAAAATCATTGAAGTCTTTAAAGTCTATCAGAAGTCATTGAAACTATTGTGAAATATTTTTAATCTATCCGAAATCTTCGCAATATTTAGAATCTTTGTGAACTCGTTGAACATTCATTGAAATCTTTCTAAAATCTTTGGAAATATTTAAAATATTTTAGAAATATATTTTATAATATTTATGAAATTACTTAACTAGTTATAAAATCTTTGAGAAATTCTTAAAATCTTTTAAATTCATCCGAAAAATTTTGAAATCTTTGTGAAATCTTTCGAAAACCACCTTTCTAAAATCATTGTGATATAATTGAAATTTTTGGAAGTCTATCCGAGATCATCGAAGATCTTTCTGAAATATTTCGAAATATATGAAATGTTTTTGACATATTGGGTAATATTTGGGAAATTATAAAAATCTTTCAGAAATCTTAGAAATCTTTGAAGTCTATCCAAGATCATCGTAGCCTTCGTGAATTATTTAAAATCTATCCGAAATCTTTGCGAAATATTCAAAAGCTTTGTGAAATCTATGAAAAATCATTAAAATATTTCTACAATCTTTGGAATTATTCGATATGTTTGAAAATATTTAAAAGTATGTTGTCATATTTGTGAAATTATTGAAGTCTTTGTGAAATCTTGTAGGTCTATCCGAAAGCTTCCTGAAATATTTTAATCTTTGTAAAATCTTTAAAAACTTAAAGAGTTTTTTGGGAACCTTTAGAAATATTTGGTAATATTTTTGAGCATATTGAAATCTTTTAAGTCCATCCGAAATCTGTGTGAAATATTTTTAATCATTAAAAACTTATTGAGTTTTTTGCAATCTTTAGAAATATTTTGGAAATATATGGTCATATTTTTGAGCATATTGAAATCTTAGGATAAACATTTAAGCCTTTCTGAAGCCTTCTAAATCCATCCAGAATCTTTCAAATACATAGGGACTTATTGAAATCTTTGTGTAATCTTTGAAACCTAACGAAAAAAATTCCAAATTATTTGGAAATCTCTAAAATATTTTGTAAATATTTTGTAGTATTTGTGGAATTATTGAAATCTTGGAGATACCATTGAAATCGTTGATCACTCTTTAAAGTCTATCTGAAGTCTTTGTGAAATAATTGCAGACTGTGAAATCTTTTAGGTCTATCCAAAATCTTTTCAATCTTTCTAAAATATTAAAAAACTTATTGAGTTTTTTTAAAATCTTTAGAAATATTTTGGAAATATTTGGTAATATTTTTGAATATATTAAAATTTTTGGGAAATAATTCGAGTCTTTGTGAAGCATTCGTAAATTCTTTGTGAAATCCTTATAATTTCTTTTTAAATCTTTGCGAAACATTTGAAATCTTTGTCAAATATTCGCCAATTCTTGTAAAATTATCTAAAGTCTTTGCGAAACCTGTCAAATTCTTGAGAAATATTTTGGCAATCTTTGAAATATTTGTGAAATCCTTGGAAAAATATTGTGAATCTTTGCAAAATATTTAAAATATTTTTGAAATGTTCAGTTATACTTGCGACATATTCGAAATCTTCGCGAACTACTTTTAAACTTTAAAAATTTTTTGGAAATATTTGGTAATATTTGTGAATATATTGAAATGTTTGGAAAATCATTCAAATCTTTGTGAAATCTTCATAAAATATTTGTGAAATCTTTGTAATTTCTATCAAAATCTTTGCGAAATATTTGAAATATTTTTAAAATATTCAGTTATATTTGTGAAATAATTAAAATATTTGTGGAATCTTCTAAATCTTTCGAAATATTTGTTGAATATTTATGAAATCTTTGCGGAATCTGTGAAATCTTTGAGAAATCGTTACAATTTTTGTTGTGCAATGTTTGAAATCTTTGGAAAATCATTTAAATCTGTGTAAAATTTTTTATTTTAAAATTTTTGAAATCTTTGGGAAATCATGATAATCTTTGTACAACCTCTGAAATCTGTCTGAAATCTTTTTAATATTTGGGGAATCATTGCAAACTTTGTGAAATCTTTGAAAACTCATTAAAATCTGTCTAAAATATTTAGAAGTATATTAAACACTTTAAAACTATATTTTGTAATTTTGGGAAATTGCTGAGAAATAATTTAAATATTTTGTAATTTTGGGAAATTGTTGAGAAATAATTTCAAGCTTTGTGAAGGCTTCTAAATCCACTCGAAATCTTTAAAATAATTGTGGACTTATTAAAAACTTTGAGCAGTCTTTGAAATCAGCCGTGAATTGTTGAATTTTTTAAAAATCTTTGCGAATTATCTGAAATATTTTTGACATATTCGGTAATATTTGTAAAATTATTGAAATCTTTGTGAAATATTTGATAAATTTTTGAAATCTTTATCAACTCTTAGTGAAATCTTTGCTAAACCGGTAATATCTTAAGGAAAGCCTTATGAAATCTTTGATGTCATTAGAGCATTATTAAAATCATTGTGTAATCTCTTTGAAATCTTTGTGAAATCATTGTAAATCCTTTAAAAACTTTTGCAAGATATTTGAAATATTTGTGCAATATTTGGTAGTATTTGTGAAATGATTGAAATCTTTGTGAATTCTTTTGAAAAGTATTGAAATCTTTATCAAATCTATTCAAAATCTTTGCGAGATCTGTTAAATGTTTGGGTAAACATTGATATTGGTGAGCCATTTTTAAAATCTTGTCGAAATCGTTCACTGTTTATTGATTATTTGTAATTTTTGTTTAATTATCACACAGTGTAATATTAATATACTCTGTATAAATTGTACCATTCAATATTATAAGTATATGCCTCTGCCCACTCTAGAAAGAAGGCTCCGCCGCTTCTGTAGCGTATCAATATATTCAATCATTGTTTTACCTTAATCCAGAGCAGTTTTTTTTCTATTTGATATTTTAAACATTAAAATGCGGAGACATAATTCAAAAATATCAAAACTACCCTTCATTTCTTTCGAGTTGCTGCTCTACTTCCTATGGATAAAAACGGTTGTTTACCTACCCTCTAGCAATATCGATTACCCCTATCATTCGGAAAACCTCGTGTCTCTTCGGTCCGACCACTTGTTGGATTCTAACAGGTACAAGTATTGACGCAGGTGTGGCACACAGGGTCAACATCCGGATCTTTGTCCGACTTGACACACATAAGGTAGTATCGCTGCTTCTTCGAACCGATAAAAATCATTTCCTCCTTCTGTGGCCATTCTTAAAACTAATCGTTCATCTCCAGTTTGATCTATTTGCCCCTTTCTCTTATAAATATCTCGTGGAATTTTCTCGCTTGTACTTTATTGATCTGTTTTCTTTTCTCAACAGATGAAGGAGAGCAGGCTAGCACGTTAGTACATTCACCCGAAACAATGTCGGTCACCATGACGTCACCAAGACGCAACAGTGCTGACAGCGACAGTGACAGCACATCAACAGAACTTTGTGATGAACCTGATCGTCTCAGCGATTTAGACAGTGAAGAACCAACTTCCACTTCGGACTTGTACGTCATGGCAACTGATGACGAAAAAAGTCCTCGAATTGGAAGCTCTCCAATTGCAGGTCAAACTCCAGCTCGAATCCAGCCGGAAGTGAGAAATGAGTTCGCGAGTGTTCGTGTCATTGATATTCCTGTGGATAGTCTAGAGAAAACTGATGAACAATTAGATCTCGAGGAGACATCGATCGCCGAAATAACTGATCAGATTCGAAGATTATCCGCTGGCGATAACGATTTTCTAATGTCCAAAGTGCTATGTGATCGTGAAAGTGAGAAAATATTGCCAGAGGATTCCAAAAGCATCTCCCTTGAAGAATCCAGAGGCTCTTTCGAGTCATTAGGCACCTATGCTTTTTTAGGTAATAGCTGTAGAGTAGGAGAGACCGATCTTGACTCAAATCTAAATGAAAGCAAAGTTGATATTGAGGAGAAATATCAGTACAGTGAAATCAGGGTTGATGAGAGTGCAGTTGGTTTAAACAATGACCGAAAAATTGCGGATTTTGATTATGATTACAAAAGTTTTGATACTTCCTTTCGTCCGGATATCAGTAATTCTGATGATACTACCTTAAATAGCAAAATCTCTGAAAGAAGTTATATAAAAGGATACTTGCCAATTTCACCTATAATTACAGACCAGGAATCAGAAAAAATTTCCTTTGATACAGAATCCAGGAGTCAGCCTAAAAAGGCTAATGGTTGGTCTCACAATTTGGATTACTCCTACCAGAAAACCGTCGTGGAAACGAAAAACAGTCCTAAGACACCAGAATCCTTCAGTTCTGGAGAAACGATGGGACCTGATTCCAAACCCTCCAGTTTAACAGTGAGTCCCCGAACAGCTTTGAGATCAGAGTCAAGGGATTTGACTCTCGATAAATCAAATTGTTCGTCTGTAAGCTCTGATTCAAAAACCTTGACACTTCAGTCTGTTGATACTGATATGATATACGCGAGAGCGAATCTCGAGCCAAAAATTCCTTCCACTGATAAATCTTGTCCCTCAACTCCGATGAGTTTGGATTCTCTGAAGGCCAAGTCAGAATTTAGTAGTCCCAAACTCGTTGTGAGTAGCTCTAGTGAATCATGTAGTCCCAGCAAATTCAAGTCTTCCGAAAAATCTTTCAGTTCGGACCTTCAGTCCCCGATAAGTGCCAATTCTATCAAGTTCACTTCAAACTATAAAGATAACAGTGACCTTTCCGAAACCTCGCCAATTGAATTAACATCCATCACCTCTCCCTTTTATCCAATCGCCCATCCTAATCAAAAAACACCCTCTCCATATGATGCCCTTTCGAAACAAAAAGCAGACAGCACTGAAGTTTCACCTAATCAAAGGTACTCAACACCTCGAGATTTATTAAAATCCGATTATTCATTCAGTGAAAGTAAAAGCAAACCTATAGAAATGTTTTCCTCGGAATATCAAACATATGAATCAGATTCCGGGTACAAATACAATCTTGATTCTGATTTGGGTCCTAAGATCAGTGGAAGTGCCTTTCACTCTTATCAGAAAGAGGACACACTCTCACCACTACCTCGGGAAACTGCACTCAATCTTTTAACTACCGGAAATAACTCTTGTGGAAGAACAGATTACACCAGGCCCTTCGAAAGAAGCTGTAGTAGCTTGGATAAGAAATTCTTAGACTTGGTATCTCCTGGTTCCAATGAGGAGCTAGCTTCTTCAGGGAAGAAAAGATCAAGTGATATTCTTGAAGATTTAAAACATCTAGAATCCAAAAGTGATGGTACATCAGATACGAATATGCTGACTAAGAAAACGGGGTACATTTGGGAAGATGTTCAGGATTTAGAAGCAAGAAGGCAGGGTACCTTTAGCGACTCAGCAAGTGGGTTCTCCAAACTTCAAATAGATATTCCTGGTATTAGTATATCCAATGAGAATAGAAAGACTTATATAGTTGAACCAAAAATCAACATAGACGAAAAAAGCGATAGTATATTAAAGAAGGTGAGTCAGAATAGTCACAGGAAAGATTCTGATGACGACAGGGAGTCAAAACTAGGTGTATGGACGAAAGTGAAACCTAGGAAGATAGGTGACAGTGGACGCAGGAGTAGTAGTGACAGGGCACTTAAGATTATTCAAGAAAATTCAGCAATTCTTCAAAAAATTCTAACTTGCCAAGCCAAGAAGCGTTTACCTGACCTGGAAGAAATATCAAAAGAAATCACAATAAGTCCCATAAATGAAGAAATTTCCAAAATATTTAGTCCCATTTTAGAGAAGATGGGCTTGAATGAACACGAGATAAACGAAGAACTAGCGAGGATCAATCATTTTAAGGACATGGATCACATGACCTCAAGTACTTCGGAGTTTAATGCCAAAATGAATGATGAACTCTGCAAGCTTTCCCTAATTGGCGATGATGAAGATGTTGATCCGAACGATTTTGATGAGATCATCTCTCAGGATTACCTCAAGACTAGAGATGCCTGTATTGATCGTCAAATCAACGAGGAGCTTTCGAAACTTTTATCAAATTATGAAGGAGACTCTCCAGCTCCTGTGAGCAGATTCGAAGAAGATTTGGATCAAAATATTGACATATATAAATACAAACCAACCATTCAATCCCTGAAGCCCAATGGGTCTCTTTCTATTCAGGAAAAAGTCATTAATTCAGAAAAATACAGCCCGTATGAAGATTCAATCTTACCTAGTCTAACACAGGCCTACCAATCGACAACTTATTCCACAGCAAAGTACGTACATCCAAATTTCACACCAAAAAGTGACGTTGACATCTACAGAGAGCTGGAGAAGCTGGATCAGATATCTTCTGTTCATGCTTTGCCCTCTGCTTCAAACGAAATTTCTGAGACCAATATATCATCTGTTCCCTATATTCCCCGCATTCCAGAAACCTCACCTTATTCTGAAGTGAGAATGTCTAACTTGGACTACTCCATCCAAGCTGAAAAACCTTTTGACACTTCGCCTCAAAAGAGCCCTTATGATACTTACAAACCCTACGATTTCAAGTCCAGAATATCACCCAGAAAGACACCTAATAGTCCCTACTCGGCTCGAAGCTATGAAAAAACTTATACTGACTCTAGTTTTGATCTCAGCAACCAGAAGACTTTCGATTTTGATTTTGGTCACAAGAAGGTTATGTCGAAGGAAACCTTGGAATTTAGAGTTCGTTATGATGATGAGCCGAAGCCGAGCAGAGAAGTTGATTTGACTCTCTCCCCGTTTCCAACTGACTTGGCTAATCTAGATAAGGGTTTATCTTATTATAATGATAAGCCACTGACTCCTACAAACAGCATTCCACAAACAAAGTATACAAAAAATGATGAAAGGTTTTTGACTTCAACTGCTCTTTCGCCCCTGGACTACAAATACGACAGATCAGATCATTATCTCGAGAGAAAGTACGAGTTGGTTTCTCCGCAGAATTATGAAAATTCTCAGACGGATTTTGTCAGACAACCTTATAAATTGACGAATATAGTTCCCGGAACTGAAGTTAATTCTTATTTCATGACAGAGCAACTTAGAGAGTCTCATTTATCATCAACCAGTAATCAGTTTTCGGATCATAAGTTTGCTCAATCAACGAATCCTTTTTTGGCACAGTTGGCTCCAGGTTTGGAAGAAGCTTCGAAAAGGCCTGTCTCCCATCCAGAGTTTCCAGATAAGTTAAATATGACAAAATACTGCGATTTGTCCTCGATTGAATCATCCAATCATAGGAAATCATCTCTGAGTCTAGGAAATATTGGTCATGTTAATAGGCCAGCTGGAATGAGCTTTGATGGTGGTCCAAGTCCCAAGTCGAACTTTTGTCCTTTTCCTGTGAGAAATGCTCCAAGGAAACCCACAGAGTTAGGCTTAAAGTTGGGTCTTTATTCGCCAACGAGTCCTGGAAAAAGTGATGGAAAAAAATCCTAGTATTCGACGATCAGGGAAGCTGACTGATGGTTTTAATTGCCACAAAAAATGGCAGCAGTTCTCTGATCTCTAGTTGTCTAGGAAAAGATATTCGAAGTTATGGTAAATATATTTTGTTTTTATGAGAGCTTGGCTTTTGGGAAATATGCTAAGGGTGTTAATTACCTAATATTAATTAATGCCTGACAAGCAAAATGTTTAAATTGGGAGCTTTTCAAATGTGACTATATAAAATTAAGAGATTGAAGATGAAAGTATTCATAACAATTCCACAAATAAAAATTGAAGTTACTCCAGTTTTTAAATCAAAACTCTTATAGCCTGATTAATTTGAACTTTAAAGTGTTTGTAGAATTTTTTAAATTTAAAACTACAAATTTCTGAAATCCCTTAGAATACGCCTGGTTAGCATTGAATTTAATTGATCATAAAGAGAATAAAAAATGTGTTTATAAATAGGTAAGAGAATATAGATTGTTAAGTAAATTATTATTTAACTCATAAGTCGAGTTTAAATATTTTCTTCACTTTGTACAAATAATTATAACTTATAAGATTATATGAAAAATAAAATTGTAACTGCGAATCTTGGTTTAGAAAATTTCAACTTCTCTTCCATTGAGCTCTACAGATACATGATTGAATGAAGCTACAATTTTTAGGAGAGACCAGTGCACTGTAAATAATAGTCCTACAGTAGATAAGTAATAATTATAAATACTAATTTATCTGAAATAATTCTTAAGACACTATATGTTTTAATTAGGGTGGTCCAAAAATCCCCCTCAAAAAGTTTCCATGGGGAAATTTTGGATTTTCGAAAAATTAAACTCATGTTCAATACTAACACCATAAACTAATAATATACTAATAACGTCTATTTGACAATTTGAATATTTTCCATGAATTTTTAAACTTTCTTTAAATTAAACCAGAAAATTTTGATCTCAAATTTATATCCGATGCTACTTTATCTTAAATAATTAAATAATTTTAATACATTTCTTCTATTTAAAAAAAATCCCTATTTGGTTAAACAATTTTTATTTACTCAAACAGTTTTTTTCGATAACTTTAAGAAATGAAATAAAATAGAATAGACACAATTATTTTTATAAATGTATAGTGTATAGAAACAAATATATTAACCATTTAAATTTTTTTTTGCCAATATAATTTATGTAAACAATTATTTGTTCAAAAATATTTTTAAAATAGTATTTCCTAAATTAAGCATAGTATTATATAATTGGGAGGATTAGTGAATTCTGTTAAAAACATAAATTTACTTTCAATTTTTTCGTCAATTTTAAAATTGGCTTGTCTTATGCTTTTTATTATTCAAATTATTATAAATAAATTATATTAATTGTATAAAGTCAATCTCGAAATTAACTAAAGTAATTCTAATTATTATAAATTACGTAAAATATGATACTTCGTCCTCATTATTATTTTTTAGAGAAAACGTTGAAACTTGAGTCATATTTGCAATTAATTTAAAGAAAATTTAAAAAAAATAATTCTATAAACAATAATACAAAGTTGTTAGAAGAATTTACTTCTACATGAAATTACTTAATATTATGTTTAAATCAGAAAATACGATTTGAGAAATATTGTTAGAAAATAATTGTTTTAGGAAATTATATTTGACTAAACAAATAAAAAATTGTTAATATATTTTTTCTATGCACTATACAGCAAGAAAAATAATTGTATGCTATTTTATTTTATTTTTTTAAAGTTGTCGAAAAAAAACTTTTAGCAAATGAAAATTAATTAATCAAAATAATTGTACGAAGTTAATCTCAAAGTTGACTAATGTAATGTTTTTATTATTTCAGTTATTGTAAATTACCTAAAATATAACACTTCGTCCTCATAAATGTTTTTCAGAGAATATGTTGCCACTTGAATCACAATTGTAAAAATATTTAGCATGGAACGAAAATTACTTTTATAATTTAAATATAATTATGAATCTTATGATTGATTTAATAGTGCGCCAAAAAAAGATTTATATGAGCCATACATCAATTTAAAGGAAATTTAACAAAAAATAATTAATCAATACAACAATAACAAGAAGCTCTTAGCAGAATTTGCTACTACTCGAAATCATTCAGTACTATGTTTAATTCAGAAAATACGATTTGTTAAACATGAGAAGAAATTTATAAAAATGATGTAATTATTAAAAAAAAGTAGTATATAATAACAATTTGAGAAACAATAAGACATTTCTGGCTCAATTTCTAGAAATTTTGTAAATAAACAATAATTAATTGCTTTAATAATTACATAATATTTAAAAAAAGTACTGCTCCCAGAAATTACCAACTACTATATTTATTTCAGAAAATATGATTATTTTTTACGTGGGACTGAATAACTTAAATTTATTTAAACAATTAAAAATTGTTCAAGAAGCGTTCTATGTATCACCCTAGTATTAATATATTGATATAAGAACTGATTATTTCATTTATATTTGTGCGTATAATTAATCATTATCTACTGTAGGATGGTCTCCCCCAAAGTCATTCCTCGATTAAATTAACAAGTGAGGCCTAATTGGATTAATTTTCTAGACTTGTAAAAATAAATCGCCCTTCGGGCATTACTTCAATCAGATTGCTAGTTACATGTAGGAAAATTTTTAAGAGATTTATGGCAGCAGTTTTTAATCGATTTCGATTTTTAAAAACACTCGAACTCCAAAGATACGAGAAGCTCAGGAATCGGGATAACAAAAATACGAGAAAAAGGGGGAATGCCCACAGTCCTTTTGCGCACATGCGCACGCCGAGTTCGAGGCAGCACGCATGTGCGCGCGCCTGACTCTCCAATAGGGTGGGGATAGAAGGGAAAAAATTCCGCTCGCTCTTTCGGAGTTGGGACGCTCGTACCTGTGCAGCACTCGTATGTTTGAAGCTCGTATCTTTGGAGTTCTAGTTAGTATGAAAAACTCGAAAGTGTATGTGTATAAAAGTGTTATAGATAATGAGGAAAAAGAAACTATTTTAGATGATTGTCAGAATAAGAGTGAAGTAAACCTGAGTAAGCCCCCCCCCCCCCCTAATAAAATATAGTAAAACCAGGATTTAATGTCAATTTTGGTTCTGGAGGTGACATTAAATCTTTTGGGCTTGAATTTTCAGCCAAATTTCTTTAGAAACAATCATGCACGTTGAAAATGACTGTTTGGAATTTTGCGAAAAATTTTTTCATTATATGCTTTGAAATGGCTGAGTCAACATTTGATTCCCTTTAGGAAAATTTTTTGCATGCTAACCCGGCATACCGTTTTGCAAGCTTTAAAATCAATTTCTTCTCTGATGCCTTCCATTGAAGAAGAACAACAGCATGGATAGAAATCTCCTCTAAAGCCTAGTTTTTGTAATTTAATATTTTTTGTCTTTGCAATTGGAAACTATAATGATTAGTTTCGAGGAAATCTCTAAATTATGAAACAGTCCCTTGCAGGAATTTAAGCAAAATGCTTAAATCGGAAGTGCTTTGATAATAAAATTAATAAACCAAAAAATAATAATAAACAAAGAAACTGCAAAGAACCCGAATTACAGAGGGTACTCAAAACAATAAATATCATAAAAGGTGAATTTTGAATGAAAATAACTTAGAGCTACCCATAATATTGTATGCATTCTCGTAAACTCCGTTCGAAATTTAAAATATTTGGCTATTTCATTTTCTCAATTTAGTATTCATTTCAATTTCCTCTGTTCAGAATTTTTAGAATTGTTTCAGGAAACTTCGCGATTAAGTATAAGTTTTTTCAAAGTGATTACAAATACTGCTAATGCGTACAGATCTAATAACATTTAAGCAAACAGATTTTGGAATCTAAAATTTAATATAAAAGTGTTTACCAGTGATTTTGACTCTTTGCTTATCGAAGGCAATTTGCTATTTCTCGTTCATTCGCTACCATAGTTTCAATATCAAATGCGACTTGACAGAAATTTTAAGATTTCTATAAAATAAGATTTAACAAGATAAAAAAATTCTAAGGCTTTCAGCATTTGGCAGAGAAATTTTGAAATGCCATTCGCAAAACTTGCAAACTTACGTTAAGGGCATTTGTAACTTTTGTATCCGACGAATTCCCTCTTTGATAAATATGTAACATTAGATTTTTTACGTCCTGCTCAACATTGTTCTCGTAATCAAAATTTCAAGATTTAGGTTTTACTCTTTAAACTCTATCCCTGGCGTATAATTGACAATACCTATGCAACTTCGCTACTATACAACGTATTACATTTTTTTAGCAAATTATTTACTATTTCATACTGCTACTTTTTAAAAATATATACAGTCGGGCTTCTCAAAAAGAGGGTTCCCAATAAGAGAGATTGTCCTAATCCGGGATCGAGCAGTACCCCAACTGCCGCGCTTGTTTTAAATGCCGTATCCATTTCAGGGCTTCTGAATATGCGCGTTCGGTGAATTTTGATTACTAATAAATTTCTCGTTTTGTAACGCGACGATTTAAGAAAATGAAGAAAAAGTACATTGTTCTTCATTTATCGATCCGTGCAATCTTTTCTAGCAATACCTATTTTTGTGTATTTTAGTGTATTAACAAACGTTGACGCGCTATACGAACGAGAAAAGGCAAGCAGGGTTACCACGCTCTTATTGAGAGTCCCACTGACGTTTCGAGCGAGAGCTCTTTGGTAGAGAGTGGGGGTATCACTCTTCACGGAAATTCCTTCCCCTACAGCCTTGAGCGCTCTAATTGAAAAGCCCGACTGTATTACGATCGGTTCTTGACGTTGACCAAAGGTTAAGAAAGTAAAAGTGCGGAAATAAGATAAGGAAAGAATGTTATTTTAGGGAGGACTTGGAAAGTAAACAGATGAGTCTATGTATATGTATAAAAATGAATATCGATAAGATTGGAAAAAAGTGTGTGGTACTTTGCTTCGTGATATTATTGTAAATAGTTGCCAGCAAGGATTGCGGCTGATATAAGACTGTACATTTTGAGAGTGTAAGAAAGATATCGAATAAATATATTGACAGAATTGTTTGCTTTTATATTTCCTTCATTATAATCAGGACTGTAATTATAAACGAAAAAGTGGACTGGCTGTAATTTCGAAGAACTATGTTATCGATTGGAGTGCGAGGGGGGGGGGGGGTAAAATTTAGTTTGGTAACAGAACTGGAATCCGTTCAGCTACAATTATCTTTTTGTTTCAGAATTTAGCTTGTTTGGTTGAAAATTCTATTATTTGGTTAAAAATTTATTTAATTTGCTGAAAATGGAACTATATTTTGTAAAAAAACATCTTGTATATCAGCAATTCAAATACTCTGTTTAAAATCCATTTTTTCAGTTGATCTCTTTGGCTCAAAATTAAAATATTTTCATAAAAATTCGTTTCATGCTTGGTTGGAAATAAATTTTCTAAACTGACAATTAAAATATTCGATTTTTCGTTAAAATTGATCTATTTCAGTTTAACATTAAAATATTTGAATAATTTAGGGTTTTTAGTGAAAAGTTTAATTTTTTGTTTAAAAATGTATCCTTTTTAGTAAAAAATGCAATTGTTTGGGTGAAATATCAACTGGTATATGCTTCAAGGAAAATTCGTCTTTTTTGGTTGAAATGTCGATTATTTGACTGCAAGTTAAACTGCTTTTAAAAAAAAAAAATTATTTTTTTATGATGTATTTATAACTTTAAAATTCCACTGTATATTTGTCTTTGCATGAACTTTTATTTTGCAACTCTGTTTTGTAGAAAATTTATCTTTTTGGCTCTAAAATAAAATATTTTTGATGAAAATTCATATATTTTGTTCAAAATTTTTTTTTTTTGACAGAAGATTATTCGTCTTGGTCAAGAATTCAACTTTTTGTTGAAAACTCAACAATTTTGCTGAAATTACATTTTTTTGTGAAAAGCATTTTTTTATTAGAGATTTTATCTGAAAATATAACTATTCCATTTTTGGTTGAAATTTTGTCCTGTATATTGTTTAAATTCAAAAGTCCACTACATGTCAATTTTACAATTAATGTATTTTTGTAAAAAAACTCATCTTGTTAGGTAGAAAATTAATCTTTTTTGTTAAAAATTCAACTTTTTTGGTTGATAATACAATTATTTGGTTAAAAATGCGTATATTTTGTCAAATGTTTTTCAAAGTAGAAAATTGATCTTGTTTGTTTAAAATTCAACTTTTTTGTTAAGAATTAATTTATCTTGATAAAAAATCATCTTTCTGGTCCGGAAATCATCTTTCCTTTGTTTAAAATTAATCTTTTGCTATTTAAAAGTCCACTGTTTTCTAAAAACTTCGACTTTAATTAGATAAAAAATGTTTAAAAGACATATTTAGATATTTTTAAATATTTTTAGATATTTTTGTTAAAATCTTCGTGTGCTAAAAATAAAATAGTAACTTTTTTGTTAAAATTTTCACTTGCTCAGAAGAAATTTATTTATTTTTTGTTTGAAAATTTCACTATTTGATTAAATGTTTAAATATTTTTTGGATAACTCGTCTCTTTTACTAGAAAGTGCATTTATTTGGTTATTATTCCAACTGCTTGGTTGAAAAAAGTATTTTTTTAAAAATATGTCTTTATATAGGTTGAAAATTCATATTTGTTAAAACTTACTTTTTATATTAAAGATATATAATTTCTATTAAAAAATTTAATTATTTTGTTGAGCAATAAACTATTTTGCTGAATATTTGTTGTTTTGGATATAAAATTTATTTTGTCAGGTTAAAAATTTATCTGTATTCTGAAAAATTCGTCCTTTTCTATAATTAAACTATATAATGAAAAATTGACCTGTTTGAGTCAAAAGTTCTATTTTTGGTTAACTTAAACGGCTTTTAACTTTATAATAAGATATGTTTTGTTAAAATATCAAGTATTATATTTTTAGTTGATAATTATTCTTTTTCGGTCAACAATTTAACTACTTTCTTAAAAGTTAAATCCTGTTGTCAGAATTTCATTATTTTCTTGGATAAATTTTCATCATTTTAGTTGAAAATTAATCTCTTTGGTTAAAACTAACACTATTTTGGGTGAAAAGATTATTATTTTAATGAATCAATTTTTCAAACTGATAGTTTAACTATTTCACTTTTTCTTGAAAATTTATCTGTTTTAATTGAAATTCAACTATATGGTTGCAAGTCATGTATTTGGATGAAACATCATGTATTTTATTAAAAATCAACTTTATTCTTAAAAATCGTATTTGCGGGCTAAAAATCCAAACCTTTTATCAGAAATTTGTAGATGATTACTTGTCCCTTTTGCATCAAAGTTAAGCATGTTATAAATGTAACTGTTCGATTAATAATTAATTTTTTTGCGTATGTTAAAAATTCCCCTTGCTTTGGAAAATTTATCTTTTTGGATCATATATTTATCTTTTAAATTAAAAATTGATATTTTTATGGTAGAAACCTATTTGTTAAAAATTTAACTGCTTTCCATTGTAAATTTTGAGATAATTTGTACGTCTTAAATTTCTGCAGCTATGGAATCGAAGATTCCAGGAGATTGTTTTAATATCCACAAAGTAAATAAAAATTTTAAAATAAATAATTTTATTTTAATTCACATTCTATTTTTGAATGTTTTTTAGACATTATTAATATAAGAGAGAATTATTAAGCATTGAAGTTTCCCATATATGTCGAAAAAGAATCAGGGAAAAGGAAGGTATTGAAGATTTTTAAAAAGTTTTCTAGAAAATAAAAAATTTCAAATGTTTTTTTATTTTAGAAAATTAATTTGCAAACAAAATTGTAGAAAATATCAAAACATTAAAGAAGTTTTCTAAAAAATTGGAGAATTATTTGGAAGATTCAAGGTCAATTTTTTGAAATTTGCAATTTTTTTAATAAAATGTTAGAAGGAATTAGAGTAATCTTAAAACATATTTACAAGTTTTGAAAATATTCGAAAATAATTTAAATCTTGAAAAGATTAAAAAAATTGTGGATTTTTCTTAGGATCACAATTTTTTTAATTCATCTTTTTTTTTATTCTGCATAGTTTATATTATCATATATATTATATATATGATTTATATTATTTTTTGTGCAATAAAAATTTGAATTTTCGATTTTTCATGAAAATCCAAAAATTTGTTATGATAATCTTGTAGGGCTTTCAAAAAGCAAGTTCTTCTTTTCCTGCCTTTTTTCATATCGTTCATTATGTGGCTTAAAATTTTGATTTTCGATTGATTTGAAAAATTTTGAAAATGATTTAACTCTAAGAATTTTTTTTTATCGAAAAAAGTCATCAGGATAAATTGTTCGCCTTTTTCAACACCATAAACATCCGTATATCAAAATTTCAAATTCAGACAAAAGTGGTCTTAAAAAAATTTTCAAAATCCGCTCACTTCTTGAATTTTTATTTAAAATGGCTGGTTAACGGACTAATCCTTTCTTTTAGGACCTAAAAAAAGTGTGCCAAAGATCGATTTGATGAGTTCATTTTTTCGGGAGTTATCGTGTTTACGGACGGCCGGACGACCGGACAGACAGACAGACGCTATCGTAAAAACTTGATTTTTGGATTTAGGGGATCTCGAAACGAGGAGATCCGTTGCAAAAATGTGTTAAATGTTCAGAAAAAATTAAATTTTATGTCAATATTAAACGTTGTGAAATGGTCTAAACACCTGAAAACCAAACCTTCCACTAAATTTAAACAGTTTTGTTATTAAAAAATGGTGAAATTTCACGGTAAAATTTTTAGGTTGCGTCGTTAAAAATTTTAAATGTTCATAAAAAATTACATTTCCTGTCATTCTAAAAAGTGGTAAAGTAGCCTACGATAGGAAAAAATTAAATATTACACAAATAAAAATTTCAATCGTTTAAAATTATTTATATGAAAATTATTTTATTGATAATCCTGTTATATTCAAAAATGTCCAGAGCCTTAAATTTTGTTCCTATTTTTAATTTAAAAAAAATTAATGTTCATTAAATTCTGAATAGCCACTCAAAGTATGGAAAAACTGAAATTTTTTACATAACAATTTTTTACGCTTTAATAACTGATTAGGTAAACTTTATATTGTATTAAATAAATGTTTAGGGACTTGTAGAATACAAATAATTTTCTTATTAGTCTATTTATTTGCTATAAACAAATTTTATGAACAAATTAGCAAATAGTCTTATTATCGGTAAAAAAAATTGTCTGTTTACTAAAAGCGCTTAATATTAATGTAGGAATGATATATAATTACAAAATTAATTTAAAAGTTTATAATAACGATTGTTATAAACCATTATTATCGCAAAATATTAAAATTTCAGATTTTTTCAAATTATAATTTCCTTCAATCGCCAGAACGACTTCAGGTATTTCTTAAAATAATAAATATTTAATAATATATATGAGACTTTTTTTGTTTTTGCACTGGAAATGTTTTAAGCTATTTAATGAATGACTGCGAGTCACAATATTATTAGAAGATTTAACAATAACAATTGTTATAAATAATTCTCGTGATGAAATATTCAAATTTAAGGTTTTACCAAATTTTAGTTTTCTTCAATCGCTAGAAGGGCTATTGATATTCCTGAAAAATGTATCTTTTATAATATTTAGTAAAATATAACACTACATGCTCAGATTCACTCAATATAAAATCTTTTGACAATAACCTACCGACTTGATAGGCAAACTTCTAAGTTTCCAGAGATTCATATTAGAAAACGGGATTGGCAATGAATGCAGAAAAACAAGTACTTTTTCATAAATTTCAGAATTTTGAAATATTTATGCTTTCGTAACTAATACATCGATCCGAAGCGTGAATTGAACTCTTGAATATTCCTGTAGTCTTTATTTCGACCTTCACCTGCTTCTTCGGAAAACTGTCCAATTGGTAATGGAAAATGGTTAATAACATCAGCTTAATGCAATAATATCTTATGGACAGTTACAGGCATGTAGTGCCAAGGGTATAAACGTACGTACAGTTTTGCGGTTTCCATAGTATATATTTTAAATGTTTCCAAGTCAGTTGGCTCTGTACTTGTTAATTTATGCAGAATGTACGCAAATCTTTCCACTAACACAAAGTCTATCCCTGTAATTTCTTTTGCAAATCTTTATATATAATTTTATTTTTTTTATTTTTTGACTTGATATCTATAACTTTGCCTTTGACTCTATCTAAGTTATTCATTTCTTTAGGAGTAGCTTGACAAATGTAGCAAGTCATAGGTGATAAAGTTTCAGAAGGAGCCTGGAAATTTTTTTGGTCGAGCATCGTCAACATCATATCAGGTTTTATCACAAAAGTATCAGAATCGTTCTTTATTATTGTGGGCTTCATTTTTCGATTTATTTTTGAGGAGACGAAATCACTGAATTGCTTTTTTCTGGGGTTTCTTTTGCGAGTTCATATAGTATTGGCCTGCAATATGATGTTGACAATGGATTAGGATTTTGCCATACTACAGAATTTACCAAATTCTCTAAGTGAAGTCGCAGTGGTACCATTGAAACCGTGAAGATACTATTATCCACCATATCTGGATCATGTTTCTTTTGCTTGTACGTGATTTGGCATGAAGAACCATCACAACCGTATTTCGCAATTAACTTCAAGTTATAAGGTTTTCTTGTATCCGTAAATGGAAGAGAAATCTCACGATTTTTAAAAATTCGAGATATCGTATGTTACAATAAAGATTTTAAACCGATTGTAAAACCCTTTTCCGTCAGCTCAATCGAATCTGGATAACATTCTTCTCTATCTTTTGCCAAATTGTCGTATGCTGGGTAAATGTCAGCATTTCTCTTTTTTGCCTGCATATGGATCATGTGATACTGACTTTTAGACAAATTAGCTTCCTCTGTTAACGCCAAAGCTTCTTCTAATGTGTGAGGAATCGGGAGATCATTCATATTTTCATTTTCATCGCAAAGTAAGATTGAATTAACGAATTATGATACTTTCTTCCTATCACATAGAATTAGCGAGCTTAAAAAGCCTCTCTTTTTTCGACGTCAGTATATTTTTCACGTATATCCATTAATTTCCTTCATTTTGTTGAAGTAGAACATTCTGCAAAGTCACCTGAGTTAGACCTTCCGAGTTTGTCATTACTGTCAGGTAGAAATTTCACGATAAAATATGTGTTCAACCAACCTGTAAACTTGTTGTTGAAACAAGCTTTAATAAATGCTGAACTCTGCCATTTCCTTTTAAAATGAGGGATAAAATTATGATTCAATTTTTGTCTAACCTTTTCCAGTTTTTTATCGCTTAAATTAAATTCTCTTTTTAAGAACTTTTAATGCATCCGTTTTGTCTTAATAGAACAACATTTATTGGACAAACATTAAACCCAAAAAATTTGTTCACAATTGCCTAAAATTATTTAATACTTACATCCATTATTAACACAAAATCCCAGAATTAGAAAATGAAACACATAAAGAAAACGAATGTAATGTAATGCAGAAAAGAATACAACTGTGAAAAGAAAATTCTTAGTCGAATGCACATATTTCTGAAAGGGAATATTGAAACAAGTGAAAGTAACATAACTCTGAATACCATGGCTACGGAAAAGAATTCTATTTCTAAATTATTAATTTGAAGGAACCAGATGTTTTTCTACGTGAAATTGACAAAATTCGGAATTTGTTTATCTAAATTTTTTATAAAGATAGAAGTTGTTATATTTTACTAAATATTATAAAAGATACACTACCGTCGGAAATTATGAGATCGATTAACGCAAGCACTATTATAAATCACTCTTGTCTTTGAGCCACGATAACTCAGAGAAAAAAATTATAGGGCATTTAAAAAAAAGAGTTGGAAAGCCTATGAAATTCCACGTCAAGTAATGTTAAACAGATTTTTTTAATCTGCTGAAAAGAATACAGCACGTGATAAATTCAAAAAAATCTACATTTTCTGAAATTTTGTACCTCGACTTCAACTTTTAGCATGACCTAGGAAAATTGTTGCAAAAATCTGAAAATTACACGACATAGAGCCTGAAATTTTATCTCTAATTTAAGACCAAGAAACTTAAAAAATCTTCATCGATTCCCGAGATACGATTAAAAATGTTTAATCGCATCTGAGTTGAGTTTTAGTCGACGATCACTGTTCTCGGCCGGTCTGCTGCTCGCCTCCTTCGTTAAGGGAGGACTGAATAGGCTACTATTATATATTATTATAACTTCAATTTCTATTAAATGTTTTACAATTTTCCTTTATGGTTTACTATATATAAATTCATTTTCTTGCACCTATCCATTGTAAATTTTCACGATTATTTGATACTCCAAGCTTTTCGGCATTATAATTTTTTGTTACGCCTACGCATTGTTTTATATTTAATTTATTTTGGAAATTCCATTATTATTCACTTATAGGAATTTTGAGTGTTTTTTATACAAATAATTTATTTAGAATTTAGCAGCTTAATTCATTTGAGAAATAGTTTGCTCTCGTAACAATGTATCTACATTTTTAATAATATTCTAGTTAATAAAAATTTTAAGGAATAAAAAAAACCGTTCATAATTTTTTTATTCTTTAATATGGGGATACTTCTGAATTGAAATAATTGTAAATAATTTCAAAAAAACAATGAATAAGTTAATAGGCCACCTCTGTGCGTGGCCTATTCAGTCCTGCCTCAACGAAGGAGGCTAGCAGCAGACCGGCCGAGAACCATGATCGTCGACTAAAACTCAACTCAGATACGATTTAGCATTTTTATTCGTATCTCGGGAACGAATAAAGATTTTTTAAGTTTCTTCGGCTTACATTAAAAATAAAATTTCAGGCTCTATGTCTTAAAATTTTCAGATTTTTGCGAAAATTTTCCTAGGTCATGCTAAAAGTTGAAGTCGAGGTACAAAATTTCAGAAAATCTAGAATTTTTTTAAAAACTTGTCACGTGCTGTATTCTCTTCAGCAAATCAAAAGAAAAATCTGTTTTACATTAATAGGCGTGGAATTTAATAGGCTTTTCAACTGTTTTTCTTAAAAATGCCCTATTTTTTTTTTCTGAGTTATCGTGGCTCAAAGCCAGCAGTGATTTTTAATAGTGCTTGTATTAATCGATCTTATAATTTTCGACGGCAGTGTACATTTTTCAACAATATTAGTAGCCATTTTAGCGATTAAAGTACATTAAAATTGGATATAACCTTAAGTTTTAATATCTCATCACGAGCATTATTTCTAACTAATGTTATTGTTAACTTTTCTAATATTTTTGTGACTAGAAGTCATTAATCCAAATGCTTAAAACATTTCCAGTGCAAAAACAAAAAGATTTCTATGCGAAAGGGCCAAAATTTTGATTTTGTTTATCTGATTTGTTTATAAAAATTTAAATTGTTATATTTTATTAAATATTAT
>JAAAKG020173134.1:0-27134 GCA_010014905.2 Druon quercuslanigerum
TATTTTCTAATGCTATAAATATCCGTACATAGAATTTTCAAATTCAGAAAAAAGTGGTCTCAAAAATTTTCAAAATGTGCTCACTTTTTGAATTTTTATTGAAAATGCCCGATTAACGAACTCGTATTTGCATATATGTTTTAGGTTCATAATTTTTGTTGATTTATCTTTTTTCGTAACTTGCATATTTTGATCACCAAATTAAATTTTTTTGATTTTTTATTGTTTTTCGTGTATTAAAAATTTGAATTTCGATTTTCCCATAAAATCCAAAAAGTTGGTATAATAATCTTCTAGGGCTTTCAAAAGGCAATGTTTTTCTTTTCTTGACTTTTTGTCATATTGTGCATTGTTTGGCTAAAAACTTTGATTTTCGATTCATTTAAAAAATTTTGAAAATGCTATAACTCTAAGAATATTTTTTCTATTGGAAAAAGTCATAAAAAGAAATTATTCGTCTTTGCTAATTCTATAAATATCCGTCTATAAAATTTTAAAATTCAGAAAAAAGTGGTCTCAAAAATTTTCAAAATGTGCAAAAGATAGATTTGATACGTTCATTTTTTCAAGAGTTATCGTGTTTCCGGACGGACGGCCGGACGGACAGACAGACACAGACGCTATCGTAAAAACTTGATTTTCGGATTCAGGGGGTCACGAAACGTGGAGATCCGTTGAAACATGGCGGTGTCAAAATTCCGACAATTCTAATGCTTTCTCAATCATAAATGATGAGAATGTAAAAAATTCTGATATAAACAAGGAAAATATGTTTTTTACAAAAGTAATTACCTATATTGGAAGGCTATGGTATCGCATGAAAGCTTCTTAATTTGGACAATCAAGGAACCTCAAGGCTGCAAACAAATATATCATATACAGCACTGTTGCATTCTAAATATTAAAAACTTATCCAAAAATCAAGAAAATAAACAATGTATATTTTCAATTTATAATTTTATATTGCTAGATAAGAGTTTATAGAAATTTCTTCAATTATTCATTAAACGTGTCTTGAAGACGCGAACAGAACTGTCAGATAAAGTACAGTAATATTCCCAATATTAATAAATTTTTTCTCATCTAAAAAATACAACATTTTTTGAAACTTTATAAATCGGTACTGGTAGGTCATAAAAGATTCAACTAAAGATTGATTGATGCATCTCAAAGACTGGCACAGATACGCTATGTATTGTATTGTTGTATTTTAAATATCAAAAAAGTTTTTCTCTTATAAACAAGGTGAAATTTTCTTTTTGATATCCCTAAACATAACAAACCAGAACGTCTGAATGGCCGATCTACTTAAGAATCGTTTGACCTGAATATCAGTCAGAGCTAGAATTTTTCAAAATTGCACGATTTCTTTAACTTTTCGAGGAATGGTGAACAGAAGAATTTATGACACACACACACGAAATTGCAGAAAAAATGTTATTTTCATAGTCCTGGGGTCCAATTATTGTAATAATTGTAAAGTAAATTAAAGTGAGGTGAAGTAAAGCAAAGCAAAGTACAGTAAAGTGAACTATCATAAATTATCTGTTAGTCCTGATCGTAAATTTCTATGAAAAATAAATATCGAATCATTTTTTCCTGTTTTTTTTTTCTATGACGTAATTGTTTTTATAAACTGATACACAACTTGATCTTTCCTCTAATAAGGTATGAAACAAAAAACAGAGAATATTAATAGTCACTTAGATGCATCATTGACGGTATTAGTCATCAATAAGTGCAAAAAAGATCGAGTCTCACTGGCCCTGGAATCCCCTTCCAATTTACAAATTGTGCAACCTGACAGCTGCTTCTGCCTAATCTTCACTAGAGCAGGTACTTTTCTAAGAGAGAGTATTTCAGTCTAAAGTTAAGAGTGCATTATTGAATACAGTTTTAAAAATCTTCTAATAGATAGTACATTGAGTATATTTTCTGGAAATATTGGAATTATTAATCAAACGTGTTTTTAAAAGTCAGCAAAACGTATTTTAAATTCCAAGCTACTGGTGTTGTTGTTTCAGCGATGGGTTATTATTAACGGGACTGCAGTCTCAGGATTTTTGTGGTAAGGATTACTTTAAAAACTGTTTTTTGATAAAGTATATTTAAAACAGGAGAATTGGATATAATTTTTCATTCATTTTTTACATTGAGAAAGAAAGAATGCTATTACGTAGAAAATGTTTATGTTTGTGAAAAGGACTTTATTTGAAAAAAATTTTAAATGTTAATCCCCGTCATACGACTTTTTTTTAATATACTTTATTTTATTTTTGATATTCAATCTTACGCATTTTCTTAATGAAAAATATAAATGGGGTTTTCTTGTTATAAATGAGCCAACACGCACGACAGAATGGACGAGAAGTACTCACGTTACCTATTATTGTTTAAACATTAAAAATATTCCTAAAAGTCTAATGACTTTGAATAAAATATAGCAATTTCATAGAAAACAGACTGACATAACGTAAAAAAATGGTTTCAGATCCTAAATATTCTATTGATATCGATTTCCAGATAAAAACTCGAGCATAACGTGAAATTTTTCAAAAATTTGGTTATCTGCTTCAAAATCTAATCATTTTTTATTAAAAGTACCGATTTCCGGTATTTTGTGACTTTAAATAACAATCTGCATAATACTAATAATCATAAAAAATATTATGATTTTGTTTTATTAAAAATACCAATTTGCGACGACAAAAATACAAACATACAGTAAGAGAAAATCGGCCTACCGCGCGGGCACATTCTTATCGCGCGCTACAAGCATCTGTGTGATTTCACTTTTCTAATTTAATATTTTTACTCTTATTGTTGTATTTTTATGAATAAAATAAAAATTACGGGTACTATCAAAAATTGTTTATAACAAATTTGTAGATCTTTTTTGGTTGCACAATTTTTTCAAATACGTTGAAGTTATATTTAGGTTTTTTTTAAATACAGCAAAATCTAACATTCATAAACGGTTCGTAATTGTGTTGAAATTAAAATAATTTTTACCTTAAAATGCCAATTTTTAATGTTATTATGTACGCTAACATAACCTAAAATTGTTCAGTTTTTGTAAATCTTCTTCGATGCCTATTTCACTTCTACTTAAATTATAATGATCTATGTTTCAAAATACACATTTCTTTGTAAATCGTTTACGCTACCTGAAATTTTTAATAAATTGTTAACCTTTAAAATCTACTTATGTGTATTTAATCCATTAATGCCTGAATAACAAAACATTTTATAGCAAGTTTGAGGTCCTAGATTTTTATGAAGCCGCTGTACCTTTTCCTTGAGGCAAATTTTTCCATATGTATTATGGGTCGCTCGACATTATGCAACCATTTGAAAAAGTCAACAAAAATGATTTTTATTGGTTTTTGGCAATTTTAGGGGAAAAAATGCATGTTTCCACTACCTTTTTTTGGAAAAGATCGATTTTGTGCGCAAAAATCGCTCTATTATACTAAGAATAGCACGAAACGTGTTATTGGGACTTATACTAGCAAAATATGAAGGATGCTTTTTTCAGTATCAGGTTGTAAAAAATTGCAACACTTGTGAATTATTATTTTTTATTCATATTTATAGATGTTGCTTCAGTTTACTTTTTTATTTTTTCTGAATTATTCCTCAAAATGGATGAATAATATTTTTTTGGGTTGCTGATCACGAATTTGCTATCTGATTTGCAAAATTCAAAATGGCGGGTCCAAGATGGCGGACTATTTTGTTTAGAAAATTCCCATTTTTGTATAAATATCTGTATACAAGACTTCTCGGTGTAGCCGATTGCGAATTCGCGATCAGATTCGCGAAATTCAAAATAGAGGATCCAAAATGGCGGTGATACTTCTGAGAAATTTTCATTTTTTGCGGAAATAAATTGTTTACAAGATTCTTTGGGTCAAGAATTGAGCATTCGCGATCAGATTTGCAATATTCGAAGTATCATATCCAATATGATGAACTTAAATGGAAAATTTCATAATATTCTGTCGAGATGCATACTTTCCAAATCTGTGTTATCTAATTCTATCGATGATCCATTCGTTTCTGTATCGTCTTTGTCCATTATATTAATTGTCGAAAATCTTTTTTTTCTCCTTTTTTTTGTATTTTTATGATTTTTTTCTTTGATTTCTGTATTAATCAAACATCGTTTTATCTGAGTCAAATGAGCTTGCCTGAAGCAATTTAACCAAACATATAAGTGGCAAATCATACATAAATTACACGTCCTATTACTACCCTTTTTCACATTCGAGCAATATCTGAAATTAGCGTAGAACACATTTAAATTTTTTGTTATAATAATAATAAAGTCCACCATATTAGATCCGCTATTTTTAACTTTGCGAATATGATCGTGAATTCGCAATCAGCAATTCCGAGAAGCCTTGTATACAGATTTTCGTACAAAAATGGGAATGTTCAAAAATTAAACCGCCATATTGGATCCGCCATTTTGAATTATAAATATCTGATAGAAAATTCGTGATCAACAAACCAAAAAAATATTATGTATCCATTTTGAGGAATAATTCAGAAAGATTAAAAAAAGTAAACTGAAGCAACATCTATAAATCTGAATGAAAAATAATTCACAAGTGTTGCAATTTTTTTCAACCTGATATTGGAAAAAAACATTTTCCATATTTTGCTAGTATTAGTCGCAATGACACGTTTCTTCCTGTTCTTAGCATAGAAAAGCGATTTTTGCACACAGAATTGGTCTCAATACATATGGAAAAAGTTGCCCAAGGGAAATATACAGCGGCTTTATCGAAATCTAGGACCTCAAACTTGCTGTAAAATATTTTGTTATTCAGGCATTAATGGGTTAAGAACCCGATTTAGTGTAAACAAGGTTCATATAACCTGAAACTGTTGAAAAATAGCAACTGTTGATCGAGCTATGATCATTTTTGTTTGAAAATACCAATTTTTGTTGAACAGTCGTAACATAACCTAAAATTGTTGAAAGTTTTGAAAAGCCCAGTGCCACTCAAAGCTAAAAGTAGGCTGAGTCTTGAACGGAGAAAATTAGTACTGAAGATGGGCGAGCGTGGCGCTGTTTACCTTTAGGGCCGACTAACTATCAAATACATGGCAAGAGTGTAAATATTTGTTATTTCTTTAAAGTGAATGATTTTTTCAAAAAAAGGTATCTCGAAAAAATGAAGGTAATTGATTTTTGCATATAATAATGCAATATAAATAATGAAAACACTGAAAATTAATAAATGTATCAGAAAAATATGACAAACACCATAATAATAATTTTACAAATATTAATTGATAAAGGGACAAAACATTATTATTAATTCAATATTATATAATATGCATATATATTTAATATTGTTGTTATATATCAATACATTATAATTTATAAATGGTTATACATATATATTATTAATTAAATATTATAATATGTAATTAATAATGTCTTATCTTTTTCAATAATTAATATTATTTACATATTATTAACATGCAACAACTAATTCTAAATATATATTTTTTAAACAAACAACAACTTCCGCACACATTTTTTTTTCTCATAATAATAATATATTATTGAAATTGTTGTTAGTTTTTAAATTTAAAGCATATATTTATCATTAGTTTTTGCATTTTTTTAAATAAATAAGACGGACACAAAAGCGACTCAATGTAAAAATTAAACTGTTTAAAAATACATTAATAAAACAAGTCAACATTAAAATCTATTCAAAACATGTATCACAGTGTTATTGCGACGATTTTTTGATTATAGTTGTGGAAATTCAGAACGTAATTTTTGTTTATTTATAAAATGAATGTTAAAGTGGCTGTTGTATCTATTCGACATTTTATTTATTATACAATTGTATAAAGATGTTATTGTATTTATAAGAATTACAATTTAAACATTTAATTGTTGACTTTGTTTATTAATGTATTTTTAAACAGTTTTATTTTACGTTGACTCTCTTTTGTGTCCATCTTATTTATTTATAAAAATGCAAAAACTAATGATAAATATATGTTTTAAAAACTAACAACAATTTCAATAATATATCATTATTATGAGAAAAAAATAAATGTGTGCGGAAGTTGTTGTTTGCTTAAAAAATATATATTAAGAATTAGTTGTTGCATGTTATTAATATGTTGATAATATATAAAAAGAATATAATAATATATATGCATACTATATAATATTCAATTAGTATTATTGTTTTGACCCTTTATTAATTATTATTTAAAAAATTATTATTATGGTGTTTGCTAAATTTTTCTCATCGCTTTCATACCTTCAATCACACCAAAAAGCAATATATTTCTGTGTTCTCAATATTTATATTGCATTATTATATGCAAAAATCAATTACCTTTATTTTTTCCACATACCTCGTTTTAAAAAAATCATTCAATTAAGAGAAATAACAAATATTTACACTTTTGCCATGTATTTGATAGCAAAGCGGCCCTGAAGATAGTCAGCGCCGCGATATCGCCTGGTGGCCACCGGTCAACTGTCATCCAACTTTTATCCTACAGACCTCTTATTAAGTGGCACATGGCTGGTTTTAAATCTTCTTAAAAATCTATTCTTTTTTAATGTCAATATAGAATGAAAAGAACTACCATAATCCAAACATGTTATATACTCTCGTATATAAATCTCGTTTCAATTGTAATGTTTTTTGTTTTCAAATTCTAATTTTTGGTGTAAACACTAACATAACCTAAATTGTTTAAAATTGAAAATGTTGATATTGATTTACGTCTCAAAATACCAATTTTACGTTAAAAACTAAGACAATCTAACATTTTCCGAAATTTAAAACATTGGCAACTTGCCTTTTTTTTAATTTGAAGATTTTAGGTCTGCAGATTAATTCTGGAGGGGTTTGCACTAATGTTGAAAAGCATTATAAAACTTCGGGAAATCTGTAAGGGAGCAGGTGGCGTGAGAGATAGGCTGCAAATAGAATATTCTGTACATTATGAATAAAATATAAAATTGATGTGTTTACTTTTTATGAAGAGGTTCACATTTTCAGGGAATACATTTAACATTCAGATCTATTTTTTTGACGAAATGAGTCATTTTATTTATTTCTATATCTAGGGCGAAATAAGGAAAATCGATAATAAGAATAATAATTTAAAACTCAGCTAACGTATAATAGGGTGTTTCAAACTTATTTTCTAGAACTGACATTCATTCCCCCCTCCACCCACATACAAATGTTGCCTTTAACACAAATAATATTATGGTAATTAATAATGCTAGAAATTTGCGGTTTTCTTTAAAAACTTTTAGTCTATTCTCAAATTTCAAGAAGTCTGAGGTAATATTCATTTCAAGCTAGCAAAGATAATAGTTAAGTCATTTTCTTATTATATTAACTAATATACTCTAAGAATAATGCTATAAGTTTCCAGTTATTATTAAAAATTACTACTTTTCGATAAAATTTCATGTAGAGTAAAGCAATAATTAATAATAAGTTAACCAAAAAATGGTATAAGCACTCTGTTATTATTTTTAATAATGTTCTCTTTAAATAATGCTGTAATCTTGCAGTCGTTTGTCATTATTTTAAACTTTTGATCGATATTTAATATCAAGAGAGGTAATGATTAATTTAAATTACCAAACATAATTGTTCAAAGAATTGATTATTTATACTGTCTATCTTCTTTTATAGTAATTCTAGACACTTATAGTGTTTCCTGAAATTTTTAACCTTACCTTGGCTTTCTATTTATTAATAAATAATAAATAAACCTCGAAGACAATTATTTTATAATCAATCTCTTTCTATTTTGTGAATCCATTTTTCCAAAATAGAACCCGCTACTTTAATTAGTAGTTAGTACGAGTCATTTTTTTAAAATTGGTTTTAAATATTAAGAAAAGAGAGAAAATACTCAATTTCAAACAAAAGATTGAGTACTAAGATTTAAAAAATTGTTTTTGTTGATGGTCATTTATTATTTGGCCATAATTAAGAAGTTAAAGAAAAGCTGCAAATTTAAAAAAAAACGCAACTTTATAACATTTCTCTGAAAAAAGATAGTGATAAGTAATAATAAATTATTCCAATAATTATTTTTATCAACTTTCCTTAATTATGATTTACTAAATAAAAAGTAGAGGATTACTAAAAAGAGAATATATTTATGAACAATAATAATTTCTTTAAGCAATTATGTTTATGAACTTTGATTGATTATTCCTTTTCTCTATCTAAAACGTTAAAAGACAGTTAAAAATGTATTTAAAAAATCGTGACATTATAACGCTACTGCAAAAGAAAATTACTATAATCAAAAAGAAATTACTTAAACACCTTACTGTCAAAATAAAGTAACGTTTTATGCATCAGGAAAAATTTGTATTAAATATAACCATAAAAATAATAATTAGTCTTAACAACTTCCAAAACCCAATTTTTCATTTATGGCATACTTTTGGACAGACTTATGGGGCTAAAATTTGAAAAGTAATTGTGGATTCGTATTATATGGCTAATTATAATATAGAGAAATTTTAAGTCAGCCATATATACCTAATATTGACAGTAATTTCCCGAGGGAAAACTCTAGTTTCGTGCCGTTTTGCAGCTCGAATTCTGATCGACTAATTTTTACTTTCGCCCCGAGAATTTTACTTTCGCCCCGCAAATTTTACTTTTTCCACGCAAATTTTCCTTTCGCCCCGATAATTTTACTTTCACTCCGCAAATTTTACTTTCGCCTAGCAAATTTTACTTTTGCCCAGCTAAATTTACTTTTGCCTTGAAAATGTTACTTTCAACTCGCTAATCTAATTTTCGCCCCAAAAATGCAGTGTATGGGAAATACATGCTACTTTCGCTCCTATTTTTAGGGACTAAAGGTGGCCATTACGGCTGAGCGTGTAATAAATTTACTGAAACCTCTGTTTTTTATATAATGAACTCTGAAATGCTCTAAACCCTCGGTCTGAGGCTAATGTCGGGGTGCTTTGGCTCTCAATCGAGGGAATACAAACCGCGGGTTCAGTGTATTTTTTTTGGTCAATCTGAGCAGTTTCTTCTTTCAGTTTTCTGTCCTTTATAGTACGTTCAAGATTTTGGATTTATACATGGTTTGCTGTTCAATCACACGCTTTATTATTAAAATCAAATTAGTACCAGAGTTTACTCCGCAGTGTTCTAAAGGTGTAATTCCTCTGTTCGAAATTGTAGGCTAAAGCGCCACGCAAGTGTGAAGTAATCATTAATCTTGTTTCCTCTGAAAGCTCGAGTCGACGGTTGGCGGCGCATAAGTTGATTCTAAATTATGCAAAATGATTTGCATTTGTGGTTTCGATCCTTGACATCTTCCATACGTAAAAGCATTGTAGTTGTACGTTCTTTTAATCAGGTGCTATATGATTTACAAGAAATTAAGAGCGGTTAAATCATTTTTTAATTTTTTGTATGCAGAGATAATTAAATAATTCAATATTTAAATAGCTAGCAATTATGATTCGATCACTTTGCGCGCCAAATATTTCTTTTCAGCACTCAGATTCTCAATAATATAAAAATAAACAATTTTGAAGATTGAGGTCAAATAAATTTTTATTATACTCCAGTTATGAAAGATTTCTCTAGGTCATTAATAATTCATATTTTTAATAGAAAGGGCATAACGGACCCTAACGAAACTGTAATTAGTATGACTTTTTTTTAAACCCTATTTATCTACAAAAAATGAAGATACAAAGAACTCCCTATGTGGATTAAGAAGCATTCCTACTTTTTCAGGCGTTCAATAATATTTTTATATAAAACAATTATATTTTCAAAAATATTTGAAATTTAAAAATTTTTTACTTTGTTTCACTTTTTTTAACAGGAAATTTACATTCTTGAACAAAATTCATCAAGATACACAATTTTTAACAATTTTAGGTCATGTTATCGTTCCTAACTGTAAACGGGTATTTTTAATACTTAATTATTAGATTAAAAAATGTTCACAAATTATTTACTAAGAAGCATTTTAAGAATTTAACATTTTTTAAGAGAATACTAACTTTTTCTTTGAAAAATAAATTCTCAAAGATAAAAATATTTGAAAACATTTTAAAACAATTCTAAAAATATTTTTAAAAATTTGTAAGAATTTAGGGCACCTTTTTTAATTTTCAACCATTTTTCTAACATTTTTGGAAATTTTGAATCATTTTAAACAATATTTAGAAGTTTTAAAAGAATTTCAAAAATAGTTCGTCAATTAAAACTATTTCTAGCAATGTTAAACAAAATATAGATTTTTGAGAGTTCAAAATAAAATTTTCAAGTTTTTTTTGTTTTTTAAAGGTTTTAAGGTAATAAACAAATTTTCTTTAGATTCACGGGAAAATTAAAAAAAAATTTTAAGATATTTGGGAATTTGAGACGTTTTGAAGAGAATAGAAATATCTTCAAATGTTGTAAACTTCCATTAAATTAAAAAGAAAACTTTCTTTTAAGTTTTCTAGATATTTTCTTCCAATATGAGGAATCTTCAAAAATATTTTTGAATTTTCTCAAGAAACGTAGGGTAATTTGTTTTGAAAATGCAACTTTTAAGTTAAATATTAGTTTGCTGTTGTTGAAGATTTAACTAATTTTTTGAAAATTTGTCTTCTTTTGATGATTTAAAATAAAATTAATTTTTCTTGGTTGAAAGTAAAGGTACTTTGTTAAAAATTATTCTGTTATTTAAAAACGCATTATTTTAGTTCGAAGTTTCTCTCATTGTTTGAAAAATATCCTTTTGCTTGAAAATTCACCTGCCTCAGAAGAGGATTCAACAATTTTGTTGAAGATTTGTCTTATATGGTAGAAAATTCATCCATCTGGCGGAATATTCATTTGAGAAGGATTTGTTTTGTAAAGATTCAACTATTTTATTGAATATTTGCCTTCTTATCTAAAAAAAAATCTTTAACCAAAAATTTTAATTCAAGGTCATGAAGCTGAAAAAGTGTAGTTTTTAGACCTTAAAAAAAAGACTATTTTTGAAATGCAGATTTGATATTATAATTTTAAGCAATGCAAAAGCAACAACTGCCAGTCCATGATAAAGGGGTACAAAAACAATGCGAAAACGAGCAGAAACATATGAAATTAATAATTTATTTTTCAATCATGAAATCTTTTGACTAAAAAATATTTGCCTTTCATTTTTTAAATTGCTTGGACATCATCGAGATACTGCATTGTACGGCGATCAAATTTATTAAAATTAATTTTTATAAATGCTCTTTGATATTTCCATTTGTTATAATAAAACGTATTTTAGTATATAAAAATGTATAATTAAAAGTCAGCTAAACTTTCCTTTGAGATATATTTCATTACCTCTGAAATTCCGGGAATTACTTGTTTCTATCGTTCTTTGACATATTAGGTGGTACAGTATTTCGTGTCTATTCTTGTGTTCTGAAGCTCCTATTTCAAAGTTAATCAACTCTCATTATGTTGATTAATTGCTACAAAAGCGTGTAATACGTACTTTCTGCATATGGACATGAAATTTTCACTTTGTGAAATTCACATCCTAAGTTTCGTGTAAAAGTAATAAAATTTCCAGATGATACTTTTTAATGAATCGGATATTATTAAGGACACCCGTCAATGGAAGAAGTTCTTTAATATTGATCTAATCACCGAGGAATAATTCTTCTTTTTAAATTTAATGTAAAAGTTTTTTCCTAATGGCCCTCACAGTTTTTTCTGATCTACTTGCAATTTGTCGTGTCTTTCATGTGTCACAGTGTTCGAAAAATCATCCCTCACATAGAACATGTGCTCGTGTTTCCTTTGAATTCTGATAACGTCACTATATATAGGTAACCTTTCCAATTACGGGAATGATCGATAGACCCGAAGTAAAATCTTCACAGAGTGCTTATGGACATCGAAACTGGAGAAAATCGGCATTAAAAGCACGAAAAATGGTCACTAATATTTGTAATCTATATCCAACAATGTAAATAATAGCTGTCATTATACTAATACATTCAAATAATTTTTTTGTAAACGGAACAATTTGCACACTAATTAGAAGGAAAAGAATTTTTTAGAATATCGGTTTCTAGTAAATAATGTTACGGATCCGTCTGGTGTTCAGGAATTTAAATTTGAAGACTCAAAGTGAAATACTTTCAATTTAAAATATCAGAAGGTTTAAATTTGTAAAAAAGAATCTAAAAAATTGAGAGAAATTAATAGAAACTGGTTGTATGCATTTTTTGTCAGATGTGTGAACTATAACAAATGCTGTTTTCTTTCGCTCACTCCTCCATTTATATGAAAATTAATTAAACGATATTTAATTAAATTGTGTATGTCACTGGTCACAAGACGGTTTAATTAATTTTTAAATAAATGACCAGCAGGTAAAAAGAAACTGAGAGAATAATGTTATAATTTGAAATTAAAACATTCAAATGTTTAAACTTAATTAGAACTTAGCTTAAGACATTTATCATATTAGTGGTTACTGACATTAAAATTTTTTTAAACTATTCAAACTTCATCAAAAATCCAAAAGATTTCAACTCAACAAAATCAGTATTAATATCTTTAATCTTTCAATTTGTTTAATGTGGACAGACGTAGTACTTTTAAGAAAATTTTTTTTTATGTAAATTCGTCTTGTTGGTCGAAAATTGAACTATTTTGTTGGAAGTTCGAGTTTTCTGTTACGAAATTCAACTATGTGGTAGAAAATGAATGCATTTTTCTAAAAATTCTTATTTTTTTGTTAGTCTTTTAGGTAATGTAGTTTGTAAATATTAATTTTCTATCTCGTAAAAAATTAATTTATTTTTTAACTGAACAATTTCTTATTTAATTTGACATTAAAAATTCACTTTTTTAGATAAAATTTTAAATATTGGGTTCAAAATTAATCTTTTTTAAGTATAAAATGCATCCATTTGGTTTAAATTTCGTGTATTTTGCTAAAAACCGTATTTGTAAAACATTTTTTTTCTATCTTTTCTTGTATTCTTTCTAGTTTGAACTTTTTTTTTTTAGTTAAACATTCAGATTTTTTTCACTTTCTCATCCGGCTAAAAACCCGAGTCAAAATTTAGACCCTACTTTGAAGTTGCAGCTTCTTACTAGAACCTGCCTTGACTCTATTTAAGCTTATAGCCCCTGCTTTAAACTTTTAACTTTTATAGATAATGAAACATTAGAGCCTACTTTGACTCCATTTCAATCCATAGGCCCTTCTTTGAATACTTAGAGGCTAAAGTTGCTTTACGCGACTCGCATAGGGCGAGGTTCCTTCTCGCATACGACGTTTGTTCATTCGGTGGACAACCATTCTAGATGTTAGAGTATTTGTCTCTAAAAAGTGAGAGAGAAAGAAGAGATAGACTGCGAAACACCATCTTACGCCATTCAAACTCAAGCGCGCGCATCTTCCACCACTTGATCCTTTCCCACTCTGGCCAACTCTTATGCGGCACGGCAGGTTTAAAAAGGCGCGTTCCGCCGCGGAACAGCAGAACGATTAGGGCTGGAATACCGCTCTTATCAATAAGGCTAACGGCTGCACATCCGCTGTTAGTTCTAAGCAGCCTCCCCGGGCCGGAATACCGCTCGGTCTAGGCCAAACTTTTTCCGAAACACAGTTCGACCAAAAACTTGTTCCCCCTCTCTCTCACTCCCACGGTTGGAGATCCGCTCTGGGCAACCCTGCATGGTTCGCGTACGCCCCGCACGCCTTATGCGGCAGAGAGTGGAACTTCTCTCTCTCTCTCTCTCTCTCTCTCTCTAAATAACTGATACAAGGCGAAATAGCTTAGGCACCCATAGTACTATCAGGACTTTGGCGACCTGTCACTTTGCGTCAGCACAAATAAACTACGAGTCTCCCTAGTGAATAATAGACAGTGTTTAATAAAAGAAAATAAAATAAACCTTGTGATTCAAGCAAATTACATAGTACATACCTTCTCCTTATGTTTAATCATCTTTCCTCCTTTTACGGGTTGGCTGGCATTCCAGCTCATCCGTTCCGCTGATACGGCTGGCATCCCAGCTGTACTCGGCTGGATCCTAACCCTACTTTTTTTTTGGACCATGGACGGGCTCCAAGCATGGAAATATTTGATGAAAACACCAGGCTGTCCTAGGATCTATGTAGCTCCCCCTACGAGCCGGAAGGAAGAACCCAAAAGTATGGCCCGACTAGACCAATTCCTGGCAGAGTCACGATTCCTTAACTCCCTCGCTTTATATCTTTCGAGATAGTCCTCGAAACTAGAGTGAACCAGCCCTTACGTGGCCCTGGCAACGACTTTTTCTTACTCCCTTTTGCGGAACTCCCTTGAACCAATCCATTCCTCTCTTTCTATCTTAAGAGAAATACAGAGACGCTCCCGTGAGGGCAAACTTGCCTATGGTCAAAAAGGTCCGTGACCATTTCTCCATAACCTCTCTTTCTATCTTCAGAGAGCCCTCTCACTCTTCTAAGAGAACTCCGCGATTATCTCTGTATCATTGCCTATAATGACAATAATCACCGCGAAACCCAAACGAGGTGGATATTTAAGACCATATCAAAGTCTTCACATTCAAGAAACTACTTTGACGCTGCAACACCTCTCTGAAGCTACTTTGTATCTTTATAACCTACATTTTCATAACTCAAGGTCCTACTTTGACCCTGTTACACCTCCCATTCAATACTGGCCCTACTTTGAATATATTTAGCATACAATGTTCAAACTTAATAAAAATAAAGTAAAAATGATTTGTTGCTTAGGTTAATTGAACTCATTGGTCATCTTAATGACTGAGTGCACACTCAATTAACAGAGATATTTATTTAAAGATTGTCAATAATTATTTATATATTAATAAATACTTCTTTGCATTTCTCAATTTCTTTTAATTAAAGATTGTGTATCCAATAGTAATGTATGTGATTGAGAATCACAGGAAATTATAATAAAATTTTCTATCTCTAACAACAAATATTTGGAATGCAATAAAAACTTTTGATAATATATTGAAATATATATTTAATAATTGTAATGAAATTTACTGATTGATATTAAATTTTCATTAGAATATTACGTTTAGTTTATTTTTAACATGATTTTGTAGAGAAAATAATTTTTTCCTGGAACAGTACTACTTTTTCAATGGTTTGGTAATTTTTGTTACTAAACAATAAGAATTGAGAGTTTCTAAAAATATTTATTAAAGAAATTCTATTATATATTTTGTGTTGTTATTGTTGAATAATACAAATAACAGAGTAATCTATTTTTATTCACGTGTATTCCAATTTATTTAGGAGAAAAAATTACTTCTTTTCGTGAGAAAATATTTACTTTTTTAATTTTGTTATCATATTTCTTGGAGGATAAGCGCCGCTACATGTATGAAAAATAATTTACTACTAATCTCGAATTTTGTGACTACGAATTTTGGATACAAAACCAGTAGTGTTATTTTCAATATAATTTTATTTCCTATTGAATATTAGGTTGGATCTTAAACTAAATATTTGTATTTTTTTGTGATTGGATTAATTGTGATGCTGAACGACTTTTTAAACATCTTTGCTTGATAAAAAGATAAAAATATATTCTTATTAAAATCAAAAGGTTTTACATAGTATTCGTTAAAGTAATAAATAACAAAGTATAAAATTCAAATATTTAACCTGAATTTCTTTTAAATCGTATAACGTATAATACTTCAAAAAACAGAACAAATTTGTATTAAACGTTTTAAACATGGTTTTAAATTATCAATGACAAACAAAGTTTAAAAAAGGCCATTATTTAAATAATTTTTTACGATTTGAAAACCCTTTTAAACATTATTAAAAATGTTTAAAAACTCTATATATTTGTTAATTTGTACTACCCAAAAAAGGTCTAAAAATTCGTTTTAAATCAGTTCTTGACTTTAAGCGAAGTTTTTATTTTATTCGTAAAAAACATTGAAAAAAAGAACTAAAATGTTAAAAAAACAACACAAGCTACGAATCAAATTAATAGACGAAGCTTGTTTTCCGAAGACAGAGCTGATAAACTGAAAAATTTAAAATTAATGTATGAAATTCAGAATGTATTGGCTTGACACTGAAATGTTAAAAATCAATCAAGATTAGACTTGATAAATTCAACATTATATTCCCTGCAAACCTTTTTTAATTTCTAAAACTATTCTAGCTCGTTCAACGTAATTATACTTTTTTTAAACTTTTATATTTTTGGATTTTAAGCGGTTTAATTTAATATCGTTGGTTAAGATTGTAAGATTCTGATTTTTGAATGTTTAAATTTTACATGTTTTCTACAGAAAATTGGTAATTTTTATCGTGGAATTCAGCAGATCTTTAATTGAACAATATTCTGTTTAGACGTATTTAAACTAAAAATGCATGATTCTTTGTTTTTATTTTATTATTTATATTATAATATTCAATTTAATCTATGAATTTTTTCGTAATGTTAACAGCGGTGTACAGAGAAGCTAAAAAAAGTATTATGCTATTCAATGAACCTGAAAGATGGTAGAAAGTTTATTCTTGTTTTAATATGAGATGAGATTTTTAACTAAAAGTTGAATTTGTATTGATGAATTTTAAAATGGTTTGATTTTGAATTTTTAACATTTTGAAAGTTATTATTACAAATGCTACACAATTTAAAGCTAAACGACAGCGAACCCTTTACTTTAGAGTTGATGTGTAAATATTTGCTCTTTAAAATTAGAACTCAGTAAAATATTATTCAAATATTTTGGTGTTAATTGCCAATATTTCAGTGTTTAGAACTAAATACAGTAAAAAATTGATATTTACAAGTTTTCAAGTAGGTCTTGTTTAACAACAGAGCAGTTGATATTTTTTTAATTACAACAGCTCGTATATCTAGAAACACGAAATATTCGGGAAAGGTCGAGCAATAATTTTGTTCAAGAAGTACTGCATTCGCAATGGATGGCGGTATGTGGGAAAATAACAAAGTTGACAATATTATGTTTCTGAAATATTGTACAAGTTATTGTAAATATTATACAAGTTATTTGTTCTATAAATAATATTCTAAATAAAAAACAAAAATAAATATCAATTTGTCTATATGAAGGCTCTGAAGGCAGATCTCATTATTGTGTCGAGATGAAAAATATGTGCAATGATTTAAAAAAAAATTATTTATTAATTTCAGGAAAACTGACATTTTAAACAAGAAACTGCTTCTTCATTTTGCTTGTTATTATTACAACACTCATTTTCGACGATATGAAGAGAAGAGGAACATTTTATGTTGTTCTGAAATACTTTTTTTCAAACGATTAAGATTTATAAATTCAAACTTTTGGATTGTTATCCTTAAACTGCCCTCATGTTTAACTAACAATGCAAAATACTCTCCAAAGTTTAGAGGTTAATGACTATAATTTGCAAGCATTTACAAATCCCATTGTCACGCCACATCGCGCCTTCAAGATTTCGTGACTGAAAAATCCTTCATTATGCACGCGATTGTTCAACTTCAATGTTTTTTTTTCACTGCATAATAGACCCTTTCCCTTGATTGATATCAATTTTGAAAGAAGAGTGATTTTTTTACAAAATTCAACGCGTAAATAATGATTGATTATTCTTCAACGTCCTTTGCTTTAATATCATTTTTAAAGATAGAAATCTTTTCGAATTACTTATTTTGAATACTTTAATTTGACACTCAGAGAAATAACCTCTTGTGTTAAAAGGATATTTTTTGTCACGAATGAAAGTACCTTTTAAATTTAAGATTAAGAGGAGTTCCACTCGTCTTGAAAAATATTTTTTTGCAGCAAACATTATTCTTTTTGTGACATCATCTAATCTTGCAGTAAAAAAATAGGTTTCGGTAAAAAATATATTTAATTGGTTTAAAACAAAACAGATTTTAAATCAACTTTTTCTCCGACAACGCGCAATTGACTCTTGCATTTAGTGAAATCTAGCAAAAATAATCGGTTCTAACCATTACTTTTTATATTAAATTTTTTTAACGTTTACAACTTTTACGTTACCAAAAGCTGTTTTTATAGAAAAATAGGATTTGTTAAATCTGTATTATCATAGAAGTGGTAAATGACACATCAGTTGAGATACTTATATCATATTACGTGAAAATAGATATCTATACTATTGATCTAAGATATCCCTCATATTTTTAGAATTTTACATTTTTCTAGCATTCGTAAAATTAAATTTTATCCGATTGCGGGCTAAGAGCTTTTCCCACTAAGCTACTGCACATATCAAAAGTCGAATCTTTTCTTCACAGACATGACAAACGGCAAGATTTTTTCTTAAAGAGTCATAGATATAATATATAGAAAATCGGTATTATCCCAGGAGTAAATACTTATATCACATTACGTGAAAATAGATATCTACACTATTGATCTTGGATGCCTCATAAATTCTGAGTCTACGTTTTTTCTAAAATTTTAAAAATTAAATTTTATCTGTGAAAAAGTTCCCCTTCGCTCCGCTGGAAACCGCACACAGGTCTTCCGTTAGCCGTCCAGGTTCGCTTTCCGCTAAAGTTACTGGATATATTGAAAGAAGAATCTTTTTTCACAGATATGCCAAATGGCAAGGTTTTCTCTTAAAGTGTCATAAATATAAGATATAGGAAATCTGTATTATCATAGTAGTGGTAAAAATTTGCTAAAATTTTATCTGTGAAAAAAGATCCCTCCCCTTCGCTCCGCTGAAAATCGTACCCAGGTCTTTCGATTGCCGATCGGGCCCTCTACACACTAAGCTACTGTAGAGATCGACAGAATCTTTTTCCACAGACATGCCAAATGGCCAGCCACAAATTTTGAGACTATAATTTTACAGGTTTCAAAAATCGATGAGAGAGCGAGAGGAGGGAATGTAGGGTAAGTAAGGGAAAATAGGGGAAGTGGTAGGGAATGTGGGAATCTGAGAGACGGTGTAGTGATGGTGAGGGGTGAAATATATAACCAGGGTAAGTAAGTCATGGGAAGTACAGAAAGAGAAGTGAGGGAAGGGAAGTACACAAGGTAGAAGTTGGCGAAAGCTTATAAAAGAAAGGACAATGTAAGAAGAGGTTTATCAGTGAAAGGTAAGTGGGGAATTATGAAAGTGATCAGAAGTAGTAGAATTAAGGAGAAGTGAGAGGAGGTAAGCAAAGCGAAATGAGGAGAGGGACGTATAGGAGCAATGTTTAGGAGAAGAGATTAGAAGTGAAGGGGGATTCGAAGGAAGAGATTGTAGGGGAAGAGTTGAGTGACTATTAAATTCATTTAAATCAAGCTAAAGTGTTCGTTCACTACCATTTAATTGGTATAAAAATGTGTTTTTTAACCTGTACCAAATTACTTCAAGAAAAGTTTTATTTATAAATAATTAATTTTCGCCGCACGTTTTCTTTAGGAGGGGAAGTGACATAAGGCGAAATATGATCAGTCAGTGATAAAAATGCCAGGAAAATGAGGGCAATTAAGGGACTTTTGGGTAAGTCATAAATGGTAATGTAGTGGAAGTGAGAGGATGGGATGTTGGTTAAGTGTGGAGAAGTATGGACGGAGGCGCTGATGGAAGAAAAAGTATAAGAAGTAACAAGAGTGATTTTGGAGGTGGTGATATAAGGGGAATTAAGGGGAAGCGAAGTAAATAAAGATATAGGAAGTGCATTGAGAGACAGAATAGTATAAGAAGAAGGGAATTGAGAAGAAGGGAATTATTAGATAACAAGGGTGGGCGAAATTCATTATGTTAGTAAAATTGTTGTTTGTTGCAATCTAATATGAAATTTATTTAAATACTGCCAAACTATTCGCTTTTCGTAATTTTTTTCATATTAGAATTGTATTGAACTCTTACGACTTTTACTTCAAGAAAACTTTTTTAATAAAAGATTATCACATTGAGTACGGAGAGGGAAAGCAGAGGAAGTTAGAGAAGACTACATAGGAAGAGAGAGCGAGTAGGGAAAGTAGAGGGAGTAGGGCAAGTGATGTAAGGGAATGTATAAAAATTAAGCGGAAGTATTGACTAGTAGGGGAAGTTAAGGAAAGGGGTCCTGGATGAGGATGGTGAGTACGGGAGGTGGAGTGCACGAATTAAAGTGATGATATGGGGAATGCGGGGGTATAAGGAGTGTTGGAAGGAGAATTAAGGGAGATGATTTTGGGAAAATTAGAGCAGGTTAAAGCACGGGAAGGATTATGAATTGATGAAGAATGTCAGGGGTGGGAAAGTGGGGAATTTCCGGTTACAAACGTTACAACGTTCGTCGATGTCTTAATTCTATTTTTCTGTAGAGGAGAGAACTAAAGCGCATCATATTACTTTAGGATATTACAAACTTGGTAATGCACTTTATTCCCCAGAAGGCTGCAAAGTTAAATTTTACACATTGTGCTATGTGGCTTTCAGATCGATGGAGCATTTTCATCTAAAAATTTTTCTCGGCCATGGGGATGGTGTTCTCGCTAAGGCTCTGGGGTATTTCCCCATTCCAATCGAAGAAGCGGGAAAAATACCGTAGATGATAATGTATCGATGCTGCGTGGGCTCGTAGAGACACGAATTGCTCCTCCCTTGAAACTACCGAGACTCGGATTGCGGCGAAATAAAATTCTCGTAAAAACTCGCCCAGTGCACGTTCATTGCTCTGGATGATTCCACCATGAGTCGTACGATGGACTAGATTCCTCTTGGAATAATAATCATGACCTCATTTCTCATCTCTCTTGTTATTATTCAATTTTCTTTGCTTGGGATACACAGATTCATCATCACAATTCGAATATTTATTGAGGCGGAATATGAAACCAACCAATTAGAAGAGGTTTTTCATCAATGAGAAAGGTTTCCAGTTTAGTTAGATCATAAATGGTGGCAAAATATTTTAAAAATTTATTTTAAGCAGGACTTTTTGAAATAAAAACAAAGTAATATTGGGTGAATAATAATAGTTCAAAGAGTCACAATGTATTTTAAAGTGAAACTTTTTTTGGCGTAGAAGATGTTTCAGATTCTGACTCTTCACGAAATTCTTAACAATAAACAATTGCCGATTTGAGCAACACAATTTTATCAAGAACCAAAATTGATTAAGTTTCAAAATTGATTTATTTTTGGGGCTTTTTCAGGGATGTTTAAAAAAAATTCAGTCTATTCATTTTAAGTAGAATAGCTTTTTTGGATTATTCTCCATGATATAATTTTTTTGCAAATACTGATTACTCATATTATGAATACGATTGATTAATAACAGCCAAAAATCAATGAACTTAAGTTATATCGAAAAATAAACAATAAAATAAATATTTTAAAACATGTGAAACTCATCGAAATTTCATAAAATGCCTTGAAATTTTATGAAAGCTTAGCAAATCCTACAACATTCTCGGAGATTCCATAAATCCCTTAAATTAATTTTAAAACCTTAAAAAATCTTTCAAATATTTTATATCCGCCATAATCAATTAAAAATCATTAAAAATTCGTGAAATGCCACACATTTTCTAGAAATCTCTTTATATCATTCAAATATTCTTATCATTTTTGACCTGTTGAAATTATCTCTTAAATCTTCTGAAAAATCGTTGAAATTCATTCAAATTCTGTAAAATCCACTAGAATTTTTTTAAGGTAATTTCAAATGTTTTTAATTTTGAAATTAAAATTTTTATGACACCTTTGATATCAATTGAAACGTTCAAATGCTCTGTGACATGCCTTCCTAAATTGGTCAAAATTCATCAATAGTCCGTGGAATCCTTTGAAATCTTTACAAGCTCTAGAAATTATTTTAAATATTTTTAAGCCCCTTGAAATCCCATAATATTCTTTGTAATCAAATATTAATTATTTGGTGGAAACGCCCTTGAAATAAGTTGAAATTTCTCCAAATCTCTTAAAAGTTATTGAAATATACAGAAGCCACTTAAAATATTTCAGAAACGGTACATTTGTTTAACTTTTTAAAAGTCAATCATATCTTCTTAAATATTTTACAATGTTTTGAAAACTTCAGATATCTTAATATCTGATGTACACCAGAAATATGAATGATGACTTTTTATTTCATAAAATTAAGTTTGTTGTTTTTACAAAGTAGATAATGTAAGCTCTGCTTTTGCGAAAAAAGTAAATTATTTTTTCACCATAACAGCTACAAATTAAATAAAAAGTTTTAAAAAAATTAAAAGTTGTAAGCCAATTTAACTTTTTAATTTTATATGGAACGAATTTAGGAACTTAGGAATTTAGGAACAATTTTTTCACGGTTTAGGGGAAAGACTAATCCTTTATTGTTACATGTAGAAAAAAATAAAGAAAAGATTAATATCCTGAGATCGCGTGCAGCTGAAATCAGTTACTAAATTTGATTAATTATAGAGTGTTCGAAAATAATAAATTTTAATATTTTATGAATTGCAGAAAGTTTAAACATAAGTTTCACTTTCTTCTAATTTACATAACATCCCCAAATTTTTAATTTTTTTAATGTTTATTTTTATCTGAGGTTATCTATGCGAAGACGGGTCTTATAAATTACGAATAAAGATAGAAAGTATTTAGGCAAACATTTTTCTGAACTGCTGAAGATATCCATGCATTGAAAATACTTATAAATCAGATATTGAGAAAACTTTAGTATTTAAAAGATTTAGGGTCTTGTTCAATCTTGATTTATCAGAGCCTTTACATTTTTCAGATGAAAATTAAATTTGCAAACATGAATAAGTTTTCAAATCGCCTATAAAACTTTTTAAATAATTTATAGAGTTTTTAAACTTTATTTTAAAAATGCGATATTCTCACAAACAAGAATAAAAATGCTCTAAACTGCAAAACTAACGTGCTTGGGAGTATTTTTCAGATTATTTAAAAGGATTAAAATTAAAGGTTTTTTTTTCAATTCATCAGTTTAAAAATATTGAACTTTCTTATGGAAGTTTATTATATTTCTGCTCATGGAAGAAATTGCAGGTCAAATATTTTTTAATTGCAGAATTTCCTGACTTCAAAAAATGCACAACACGAGAATTCAACCTAATTTTATTTATGTTTACAAAGTGCATCTAAAATTACTGTAAAATTGTACAGGTGAAATGGAATGATATAAATTTATCAAATTGAAAAAATTCCAAAAATGGTAAATAATTTAAGGAAAATAAAGAAGGAGGTATCAAACCAAAGCAGATATGTAAGTTTTTTTTTGACTTTCTGGTCAAAATTTGCAAACAATTCATCCAATAGCTTAGGAATTTTTCAAAAGAAAAATTATAAAGTATAAATGTTTAATAATTCACATGATTGTAAATAATAGTAACATAAAATATTAAAATTGTGAATTATCTTTAGATTTCCAATTAAATGTATAGAGAGGAAAACTTTTTTTATAAACCAGTTTCCAATTCAAACAAAAAACAAATTTCAAATGAAATTATAAAAACATATTTTTCATAAGTGGGCGAGCTTGACAAACTTAGCAGCATTTTCAAAAATAATACCATCTCTATTTTTAATATTTAGACTTCTTTTTTAATTGCTGAAGAAAAAAGTCCCTCAACTGACGTGAACAGATTGCATTTTATGCCATATTTCTGGAAACCAAGACCTTAGATTTTGTACTTCAAAGTATGTTTTAAACAAAAATGATGCTAAAAATATATTTCAACCAAAACAAATTTTTGGAAATATTTTTAAATTTCAAATTATTGCTTTAACCATTTTCAAAACTGTTTAACCTTATACATATATTTTTTAATTTAGTTCAATTTTTCGAAAATTCTTTTTGGATTTTCAAAAAATTAAAATAATTGCCTATAAATATTTCATATTCTGTTATGGCAATTTTGGAAATCTCTTGAATTCTTTTAAAATAATTTAATTATATTTTTCTAATTCATCTTTTAATCAAAAATCCGTTCAAATTTTCCCATGAATTTTAGGAATTTTTTTATTATCGTGAAATCTTTAGAAATTCTTAAGAAGCTGAAACATTTTTATTTTTATATATTTATAAATGCACATTTTTAAAAAAAATTTTAAAATCTTTTAAAATTCTTTTCCGACTTTTCATGAATTAATTATGAATGTTTCGAAAAATTTGTCAATTTTCTCTTCAAATGTATTTTTCATAAGAAAAAATGAGTCTAAACTGCCACAGAAATTTTGAAAACTTTTTTTCTATTCTTTTGAAACCTTTTAAAATTCTTAGAAAACTTCTTTCTTTTCGAAATTTAAAAAATCTACACATTATATTTTGTACACTAAAGTGCTGCACAACCTTGTCCGATAGATTATTTTTATTAATATTATTATTATTATTATTATTAAATACATTATTCAGATAATTTTACATTTATTATAATTAGGTTATAGTGTAAAATAAATGAATGTAGGTGCTACCCCATTTTTTAAATAAATTTAGTAATTATTACAAAAATATTATGTTTCAGGTAGAACCACCAACTGAAAAGATCTCATAATTGTAGAAGCTTCAACTGTAAAAAAATGCGGTTTTTATTCAAGCTGATTCTCTTATTTTCCCTCCTCTTTTGTATCGATTTGGGTTCGTTTCAAGAGGAAATTGATAGTGAAAACGTTTACTTTCCCGACCAAATCAAGTACATACTGTTACTGCGGAAATATTGTAAGGAGGATCTTGTCTATTGGCCTGATGGTCGATGCTACAAAGTCGGTGAACAAGGTCCCTGCAACTTTGGAAGAATTCTGCAAATTGACAGAAGGTACTTTAAACCTTTCTGTAATGACCCTAATTTTGGAAAGGAGGGCTGACCGTCCCATGGTAAAAGCGTTCCCAACTCAGTTGCAAGCTCTCTCCCTTTTCCAGGAAGGATGGCAGCACCGTTCACAAATAGCAGCTTTCTTCAGCCCCTTAGATTACTGAAAATATAGTCTATTTTAATTCAAATCTTAATTTCGTCGCATAGAATATTATTGATGCTTTCAAGAGAGACAAGATAATAACGTTCAAGTTCAATAATTTTTATCGAACTTCAAGATAAGGTTTTGATTGTTTCCCCTTTGATCCTGATAATTAATTCATTTTTTCCTCCCTTTTCCGAAGAAAAGTACAAAACGATCAATGGGATAACATTCGCATTCGAATTTTAAATGTTGGCGTGATGAAAGGGAAATAAAATCAGAACTAAGTTATATGATTAATAATTTAAAAAAGAGAAATCTATTAACCTCACAATTCGCTCAGAAGATCGGTACATATTATTAATATAATGATCTTCAGATAAAACAGGAAGATGTAACAGTTCTAATCCATTTTAATGAACTATTCAATGAATAGAAATCTAAATGGGGTTTGAAGGACATCATTTAAAAAAATTAAACAATTCATCGAACAAAAATTGGAATTTTTAAGTACCAATTAATTTTATTTTATTATTTTTGAAAAAGAATTCATCTTTTGATCTCTCTAGTGGCTACAACGTTCTCGAATTTTGATTTACTCGCTTGGATATTAAAAACAAGAAGGAGCAAAAATAAAAAAAAAAAGTTTTTAAAATATGATCGACAATGCCTTCTTATTACCGAGCGATAAAATTGTAAAATCAATACATTTTTTTCTTGTGTGCATCATTAGTGAATATTATTTAATGTTAATTAATTTTTTTTCTTCTAATTAAAATAAAAAAATATTTCTGATATTGATGTAAACCTTATTGGTGTAAACATTTGGTGAATTCTAGTAATTAAACATTAATTTTTAATGAGAATGTCAGCTTGATTTATTTTACGCAATCATGTTGGAAATTATTATTAGATCGTAAGATATAGTAGGATAAATAGCGTATTGTAACACCGTTTAATAATTCAGTGCTTTAGCCGACAGTTATGTAAAGAGCAATATCAAGGGTTTTAAGACCGTATAATATATTATAAAGTTATTGTTTACTCATAAGGTATCCCTTTTATTATAACCTCTCTGTATTTCTCCTTAAATAGATTAACTTATGCATCTATTTTTATGGTTCCCGGATTATCAATTATTTCAGAAATATTATTAAATTATATTCGTGTTTTAAAATATTTTTTATTCAAATTCAGATTAATTTTTTTTTGATTATTTTTTTCAATTGTTTTTTTGAATGTTTTTGTCAATTGTTTTTTTTCAATTGTTTATTTTACAATTCGTTTTTTAATTGTTTTCTTTTCAATTTTTTTCAATTGTTTTTTTTCAATTTTTTATTTTTTTTTTCTATTGTTTTTTTCATTTGCTTTTTTTAAATTGGTTTTTTAAATTGGCTTTTTCAGTTGTTTTTTTAGTTGTTTTTTAGTTGTTTTTATCCGAAAATTTGCCTTCACAAGCTTAATAAAGCTTTTTTTACTTAAAGTTTTTGAAAATATTCTTGAAATGTTTTGCTACGTACCAATTACTAAAATAAATTTGCAAAAACCGTTTTTTTTGTAAGTTCTTAAAAAATGGCCTTTTTTGACCAAATTAACCATAATACCCACTTGAAAGCACCTGCAATTGAGCTGCCGGATCGTATAAGTGCATATAGAATTTGCTCGTGCCAAATCATAGTCCCCTGGAGGCTTTATATCAAATTTTGGACTTAAAATTTTTGAAAGATATATCTGGACGTGAAATTTTATTGTGCATCTTTTTTCCGCTAAACAAAAAGTTGTAGCTTTATTAGTTTTCGAAATAAAACCAAAAAGCTGACTTTTTTGAAAAACTTAATTTTAATCCGTTTTGCACTTCAGATCGTGCGCAGTGCTTCAGTTTTTTGAAATTTTGTAATAAAACTTTCAGGAAATGTACTTTAAGATATCCTTCGATTGACAATATGATACGAATTCAAAACCGTTGTTTTCAAAAATAATTATTAATTTTGTTCTGATGCTCAGCGCGAATCGAACGCTTGTAACTTCCAGCGTTACGTTTAGCAAGGGAATTTCGAGCAGGCAAATACTTCTTGCGAAAAAAATTGGAGAAAGGTATAATGAAGTTTTTCGAAAAGTTTGAGATCAAAATATTTAATAGTTTAGGAGTAGTTATGATTTTAGTGAACGTCCGCGCTGGAGTTTTCGTGAGATATTCA
>JAAAKG020173145.1:0-27131 GCA_010014905.2 Druon quercuslanigerum
AAGCATGAAGAGCATGGGCCTTAAAATTAACGTAAATAAAACAAAAACTATGGTTTTCGAAGGAAAGAGTGAGAAAAAAATATGCAACATTGTATTAAATGATGAGAGAATTGAACAAGTTGTGAAATTTCTATACCTAGGTAGCTTATTTACTAGGGACGGGAAGATAGATGAGGAGTTAGATAGACGCATAAACGAGGGTAAGAAGGTTATTGGTAGAGCAGGCCCCCTTATCAGAAGTAAAAATATATAAAATAAAGCTGAAATGGCCATACATAATTCTATATTTGTACTGAATGTACTATACGGCAGCGAGACATGGACCTATCAAGAAAAAGATAAGAGTAAAATTAACGCAATTGACATGAGAATCTTGCGCATAATATGCAGGAAAACTCTGATGGACAAAGTGAGTAACGAGAAAATTCTTCAAGAATGTGATGCGGAAGAGACACTAGTTGACACATGAAAAAGAAATCGGTTAACATGGTTCGGGCATGTTGAGAGAATGAAGGATGAACGCCTAACGAAAAAAGTGTATCAAGGCAAAGTAAATGGCAGCGTGTCCAGAGGCAGACCGCGGAAAGAATGTTTAGAATGTGTAAATGAGAACCTAGTTAGAAGGGACATAAGAAGAGCCATAGTAATACGAGAGCCTGCAGGAAAAAAATGCATGGACGTTAAAGAAGCTAGAGAAGTATGCCAGGACAGAAAGGTATGCCAGAAAATATTTAATAACAAGAGTCTCAGTAGAGTGAATGACGCCTGAAACAAAAGACCTTGGATACTAATGGATCGAAGTGGGGAATCTCACATGACGACTTTGTAAGGATCTTTACTTGGGGTGATTGCTGGAGAGATTGATTAGCAACCTGGGTCGGAACAGTGTTGCGGGACCCCTGTGCTATTTAAATAAATAATACGAGAATTCTAAATAAATCTAAATGTTCTATAATCTCTTCCTCACACTGCTCCCTTCCCCACTGAGTGAGTCACGCCTATCCCCGAAAGGGAAACAGCTTAATGGTGTAATAATAATAATAGTAATAATAATAAAGAGATTTGAATGAGCTTTATTAGATTTTATCGGATTTCAAACTACACCATGCTCGTCATTTTGTACCTACAACATCATCGCATGAGATTTCAAACATCGTATTAGATTAACTTATAACATCCTCATCTCATCAGTCCCTTGACTTAGTCCGTGACTATGATGAAAAACCGGGTTCACCTGAGTAAAATTTTGAAAAGAATAATAATATTATTAATAAATTTCACGGTATCTCAGAGAATTTTGAAGAGTTTAAGGTATTTTAAAAATTACCACTGAATTTAATAAGGTTTCAAAAGAATTTTATAGGAGTATAGAAGGTTTCAGCAGCTTCAAAAATGTTTAAGAAACTTAAAATTATTTCGTAAGATTTTGCAAAATTAATTTTTTTTTAAGATTTAAAGAAACTTCTACAGTTTTTACAAAATTTCAAGGTATTTGAAAGAATTTTAAATTGTTTGAGGAATTCATACGGTTTCAATTTAAATTAAAAGATTCCGTTTGATTATAACTATGGATTTTAAGAGATTTAAAAAAATTCAAGGGGTTTCAAAATTTTTAGAGTATCATAAAAGATTTGAAGTATATTAAATGGGGATTATTCGACTTTATAGGATTAAGAAAAATGTTGAGAGACATTACAGCTTTCAGCATGTTTTACGGGATTTTACACAATTTTTAAAAGATTATAGGAATTTCCAAATTTTCAAGGGATTTTATTAATTTCAAGGGTTTTTAAAGATATAAGGATATTTAACAAAATTTCAAGAAATTGAATGAGATTTTAAAATTTTGAAGAGTTTTCAAAAAGTTTCGTGGAATTATAGAAACAGTCACGAGGTTTAAAAACTTTTAAGGAATTTTCTCCGAAATTTCAAATGATTTCATAAAATTTCATAAAATATCAAAAGATAAAAAAAATTTCGAAATTTTAAAGGAATGTTTATTACATTGAAAAAAATGCCAAAGAATTTAATGAGATTTCGAAAGTTGGATGAGGTTTGAATGAATTTCGCAGGATTTCAGAAAATTTTAAAAGATTAAAAAAAGTTCTACATAATATCAATGTTTTACAGATTTTAAGAAGTTTTAACATATTTATAAAAAGCTCTAGGAAATAAGAGAAATGAAAAAAAATTTCAAGTTACTTTTAGGGATTTCTAAGAATTTAACAGAGTTCAAAGGATTGCACAATCTATGAGATTCCAGGTTTTTCACTTTATTTAAGGGATGTATATATAATTTCAAAAAAATATCATAAGATTTCTACGGTTTTCTATGGATTTTAAAAAATATAATGGGATTTAAAAATATTGATAAGTTTTGAATGAATTTCGACAGAATCTGAACAGATTTCAGATGCTCTTTCAAAAAAATGTAAAGGATTTCACGCAACCTTATGGAAGATGAATATGTAAATTGTATAACAGATTTCAAAAACAGTGAACCGCTACAGTTAATATTTGTTAATTTGTGTGACTTTATGTTGCTATTTTTTTCAAAATTACTGCTACAATTTACACTATTTCTGAATCCTCAAACGAGTCCGTGGACTGTAAATAAGAATTTTTGTAAATCAGATCAGAGATAATAAGATGCAAAATCAGGAAACTATATAACTATTTCTTTTAAAGAATTTCTTCATCTGCGTGTAATAGAAGAATCGTGGAATAACATGTTTAAAGGAAAATGAGTTCAAAATAAGAGAAATGGGAGAAAAATTCTCAGAAATGTAGAGTAAAATGCGAATGGAAAGAGCCATAAAAGCTGTTATAGGAGTGACTGTTTGTATAACGAATACAGTTAGAGTGGAAATAGAACGTCTTTGACATTTTCGTGCAATGCTTTGTAGAAAATTGAAGTATATAGAGGGCAAGCAATAAATGTGAAACTAATGTTTAATGTAATTAATTTCAGTTTTACTCAATTCAATAATCTTGAGGGCATTCTTTTTGCAGGTTTTTGAATTATTAATATATATTTATATATAATTTCAGGGCTCGGATTTACCTTATATGTAAAGAATAATGTCAATTATAGTGACATCCATTTTGGAAAATCGCAGAAAAATGTTTTAAAATGTTTTAAAAGCTTTGAAATTCATTAAAATCCTTTAAAAAAAAACCTACAATTCGTTACGATGCTCTGAAATTCCTAAAAAACTTTCAATTCTTTTTAAATCTTATAATTTTGTAAAAAATGCTATGGTTCCTTTTAAATCTAGTGAATTGATTTCCTGTTTTTTTAGGCTTTGAAAATTCTTTTTTGAAAATTCCTTAAAATCGTATAAAATACACTGAACTCTTTAGAATCCTTTGAAATCCTTTAAAGTACATCAAATTACTCAAATCATTATGATATCCTTGAAATTGTTTGAAATACGATAAAAACTGATAGAACACCTTTTAATCCTTTAAAATTTACTGAAAGTATCAAAGCCGTTGAAATATAGTGAAATCTATTACAGAAACCCTTGAGTTATGTTGAAATCCTCTCAAATCTCTGAAAAAAATGACAACATTTTTTTCAATTTTTGAAATATATAAAAAACTTATAATTCAATGGAATCTTTTTATTTATTTTAAAATCCCTTGATATTTTAGAAATTACTTTAAATTTATTAGATTCCTGTAAAATCCATTGCAATTTTTGAAATCTTGAAAGTCCTTGGAGATTCTATAAAATCGCGTAGGTCAGGTACAATTATTGTAAATCCCTTGAAATATTTTTCAATCCCGTGAGTTATCCTAACCCTTCTAAAATCTTTTAAAATTTCTTTAAAAAATTTTAAAAAGTTGACATTTTCTGGAATCAGATGAAACATGTTGAAATCTATTAAAATTTTTGAAATTCTCTGAAATCCCTTGAATATTTCAAAATACTCTAACAGCTTTAAAAGGTTATTAAATAAATTAAAATCCCTGCAATTATTTAAAATCCTTTAATATATTTTTTATTTTGATTTTTAAGGACAAATCGAAAACTAGTTACATTAGCGAGCTATTTAAACAAGAATGTTAGCGTAAATGATTTTAGTATTTTGGAAGATCTTCTTTCTGGTCAAAAAGTTATATATCATTGGGATAAACCTAAAAAATGTCATATTTTTTACCCTTAAACGCCAAAAATTTAAAGAAATGATAAAAATTACATTAATTAATAATGTTACTTTTGCTATATCAAAATCACGTATACGGGCGTATTTTGAGAAGTTGGTTGTGAACAGAACATCATAAATATTCGTGCACTTCTCCAGCTCGAAAAGTGACCATTTCAAATTTTAAAAATGTTGATAAAGATTTGTAATTTAATCATTGAACAAAATTTCATGAACATATTATAACTAACATTTAATTATAGCAATATTTAATCTGTACTATTCTAGTAGTGCATTAAACAATCGTTAATAACTTTTCTTTTTTTCCAAGAAAAGTGCAAAAATTCGATTTTTCTGAACCAATGAGCTCACCTTGAACAATGAGAACGAAACTCACGATATATATCATTCATATTTCCATCCATTTGAAAAAATAGAATCACAATTTTAAAAAGTAGTTTCTTGATAAAATTTACTTTTAAGAAGTTTACAAAAATTTATTTTTACCATAGAATGCTATATCCAATTACTAAATCCATCTAAAACTATGACATAGACTTTTCTTGATATTTTGCTTGATTAAAAATAGAATTGGTCTTATTTCCTTTAAGGAATGACTTGGTGGTCACCCATTTTGGAGAAAAAATTGACCTATCACATTTTTTAATCAGAATAGGTACTGTGAAGACTGAATTGGGAAATAATACAATTTATTTTAGCTTGGATTTAAACTTTCTTTAGAGTCTTTCTTCAGGCCGAATTTGATTAGATGTACGCTTTTTATGAGCCCTGTCACCTTTGTGTTTAATTTTATAGTCACCATGACTTGGCGCTTTTCTTCACTTTTAATTAATTTCCTTATCGATTTCCGTCGTGACGCAGGTCAACTTCATTCATTCGATTCCCGAAGGGCCATCAATGTATACAGAAGGCGTGAGAGTTCGATTTGACGCTACGCACTCGGAAATACATTTTCGTTTCTTGCGATCAAGGGCAAGGGATAAGGACTCGACTTTATATAAATCCAAGTCGTCAAAGGCCAAAAAGCAATCTTCGCGAAACTCCATCGCGAATTGACTATCGCCTCCTTTCTCGCCTACAAGCTCCTTACAAACGATGGCAAACTATTTCATCGTCAAAACATTTTCACATTATCAAAATTGATTTGATTTTTCTTTTTTTATTGCTTATAATGCGGAAGATTTTTACAATAGGAAATTTCAATCTTATACGATAAGCCAGATAATTTAATTCTACGAGGATCACAGCACGTCCATTTTTGACCTGCTTCCATTCGCAACAAAGCTAATTTTCTATCAAATAGTTAAATTTCATAATAAAATAGTTCAAAGAAATAAATATTTAGACAAAAGTGAAACATAGATGTGGCTAAAATAAGTAAAGCTAACTTCATGATAAGAAAACTTAGTGCAAATTTGTTATTCAATTTCTTTTTTAATGAAACTTAAATATTTATTTTAAAATACAAGGAATTAAAATTTTCTTATTTATTTCTGTGAAAATGGATGGTTATGCTGGTTCGTGGAAGGCGGCTAATAAAGTCAAAAAAGGTCGTTAATAGATCAATAATATTTCTACCTGCATGATTAATAATTGCATCTAGTGTGTGTACTATAAAAATTGTTAGCTACAATATAAAAAATAAAGGTTTAGAAAATAGTTTACGCTTTCATTGACTAGAAATTCGATTCTATAATAAAAAAGTCCCTAATTCTTGAATAAAAGATTTACCTGGGTAGTTATTTAGGTGTCTAAAAATTGACATTTTTAATTATATAGGCAAAATTATTGCAAATTTTTTTTTTGAATTTTTAACATAAATTGAGACTTATGTTTTTACTACATTTGTATATTCTAAAACGTATACGAAAGAAATTACTCGACTTCGCATACGATACATAATTACATATTGATAAGAATGAATATATTCTATATTGGTTACGTAATTATGGTGATTGTGTGTTTCGTACTATTGAAACAGGTAAGTAAATTTTTTTTATATATCCAACTGAATAGTTGAGTTTTTAATCAAAAGAGAATAATTTACAATAAAATAATTTAATTTTTAAACAAGTAGTTGAATTTTCAAGCAACAAAGATCAATTTTCAACCAAATGATCGAATTTTGAGACGGAAAATATTAAACTTTAATAGAAAAACAATTTCAAAAATAGTTAATTTTTCAAGATAAATTCATTGGAATATAGTTGGATTTCTTATTCAAGCGAAAGAATTTTCTATAAAAAATACAAGTTTTCAAATACTTTGTTAATCTTTAAAAAAAAGAACTTTTCAACAAAATAATTAAACTTTAAACAGCTATGTTCAGCTTTCAACCAAATAGTTGCATTTTGAACCGAAGATATGAATCTTTATATAATAAAATGAATTTTCAACAAATTGGTTTAAATATTAATCAATTAGGTTCTGTCTCGAGTGTTTCCACTTTATTTATATTTATATTTATATGATGCTCAATAAACGAGCGCTTCACTTCCCGTTATGACTTTTTAGATAATAGACAATCTACAGTTTTTATTTTAATCAATTTAACAATAGAAATTAACAAAAAGAAGAAAATTAAAAAAGAGTGCAATTTTTTTTAATATAATGACAAATTAGACCAATTAAATTTTATATTTAAAATAGTAATTTTTCGAGCTGGAAAAGGCAAGGGGGAATTCTGTCGCACCCTATCCCTTTCTCATCTTAATGCTAAGTTAAGTTAAAATTAGGGTTTCAATTAAAAATGAATACTAAAATTTTTAAAAATCTAAAAATTAATAATTTTTAATCCCTGTCAATCCATGGCAGGATTATTTTATTTGAAAATTTATAATCAAAAAATCTTTTCTATTGATACATCAAGTTTTATTTATGTCGATGAAAAAGTTTTTCCGTTTAAAACAGATGTTTAAAATATTACGAATGAGCATAACTTCCTCACTCTTCGATAAAGTGTATTAATATTATAGGTCAATAATTGATTTGCATCGGATCAAAGAATCTTTTCCGTTATAACATAAATTTTGAATTACATTCACATTAAATTTGAAATTCATTTGCTTCAATTTTTCAATTTTGCAAAGATTACAAAATTTTAGAAAAAATTCGAACAAGTTTAAGAGATATCAGAAGCTTGGTAAATATAAAACAATAATAAACTGAACAATACTTCAACAAATTTTGTGTCAAATTTTATAGCTTTTTAAGCATTTTTAAAAGTTTCAAGAGAATAAAAAAAAATTTCTTCGGTTTGTAGGGAATATTTAGAAGTAAATAAATAAAGAATATTTCAGTTTCCAAAAATTTATAAAATATATCTAAATATCTTTTAAACCACTTAAATTTTCCCCTAAATTTGGTAAAATTCTGTGATATGAAAAAAAATCTTCAGAAATTTTCTTGATACTTTTTCCCATATCTGTTATCGTTAAAAATGGTTTGAAATTTTCTCGAAATATTTCTATATTATAATATTATAATAATATTATAATATTCTCTACATTCTTCATTTCAAAAGCTCTTCTTCTCGTAAGCATTCTTCAGCTCGTAAGTTTGAGCGCGTCTACGGCGCGCGTCTGAATCAGCTTAAAATAAATAAAAAAAGCTGCAATCCTTTTTTCATACATTTTTCTCTATCTCGCGTTGTTATGCTAATAATATGATTTTTGTTTTCATATTATTTGCTATGGATAAAGCAAAATATCCTACGAGTCTTCTTTTAGATTTTTTACGTATCTCGTGCCTTTTGGCGTAATATTGGAATTTTCGATTTTCTACATATTACTTACGATACATAAAAACAAAATTATGAATCCTATTAGAAAATGGTTAAAAGGCATTTTGTAGGACTTTTCAAAAGCTATAATTTCTCTTTTGAGACTTTCTCCCGCAGTTTGCTCCGTTTGGCTATTCTAATATTATATTGTATACTAATTTAAGTCTCTTTTTTCGGCGAATAACTTTTTCCATCAATTTGTTTTCGCTCCTTTTGTTTTTTTTCCACAAATTTTTTATTTTTATTTTTAATGCTATTTGTATGATTTAAATCAAAACTATGTATCCTATCAAAAAGTGGTTCATAACAAATTTGTAGCTCTTTTTCGGGCAAACAATTTTTGTTAAATCATTTTTTCGCAACCTCTGTCGTTTCTCCACAAATTTTTATTTTTTATTTTCAATGTTATTTTTCACGAATAAAACAACAAGTGCGCTTCCTATCAAAAAGTGAATTATAACGAATTTGTAGATCTTTGTTGGTATCACGATTTTTGTTAATTCGTCTTTTTTCGTATCCTGCATAGTTTTACCAAACAATTGAATTTTGATTTTTCATTATTTCTTGTGCAATCAAAATTTTAATTTTTGATTTTTCAAGAAAATCCAAAACGTTGTTATAATTATCTTGAAGGGCATTCAAAAAGGAATTTTTATCTTCACTTGACTTTTTTTCACATCGTGCGCCAAATATCGGCTTGATCCGTTCATTTATTTGAGAGTTATCTTGTTTACGGATGGCCGGACAGACATACAGACGCCATTGTAAAAACTTGATTTTCGGATGCAGGGGGTCTCAAAACATGGACATCCGTTGAAAAACTGTGATGTCAAATTTCCGACAATTCTAATACTTTCTCAAAGATAAATGATGAGAATGTAAAAATATTGGATTTAAATAAAAAAATTAACGTTTTGCTATAATATTAATGAATCGGGTCCCAATGATGAAATTATAATGATAGTAACCCCTATATTTGAGAAATTTGTCTATTTCCCCCTTTTTTATGAAGCTGCGAATAATTTTTCAAGAATTATGAGAATTTCTCAATCAGTAACAAATAAACTATGAGTAGCTTATAGAAGTAAAAGTTCAAAGAAAAGAAGCAAATTATTGATGATTTGCGCAAAAACAATCACATTTATTTCAAATACTTTTGTTCTTATAACATTTAATTTATAATAATTTCTTTTTCTCATTCTAAAAACATAAGTGTGTCGGAAATTTGTCTGGCAAATCATTGAAAATATTATATATGTTTTATGCTTTTGATTTTCGCTAGAAAGTATTAATTTAAAAAAAGAAGAATTATAACATAAGCTCACTAATATTCAAAGAATACCTACCATTTCTAGAATTTTTATGTTGCGTTAATATTTAATTTATAGAATTCTACTATTGCAATTTAAAAAAAAATATTCGGACAAAAATAAAAAATAAATCATAAGGGTGCAGTATAAATACCGGTGAAATATGATTTTGAATTGGATATCAATCGAATTCAAATTTCTTAAATTTTAGTTTGAATATTTTTTATCGAAAAATAGGATCTTCAAAAAAAAATTGTCTTTTAGGATTTCATCTTTCATGAATATTAGATTATGGTAGCGTTTTACACGGAAAATGAGTATTTATGTAAAAAAGTGACTATATGTCAAAGATAAAAAATTGGACTTTAAAAAGGATTTACATTTTTTTGTTATTTATTAATAGTGTTTTTCGTTTAAATGTACTATTATTGATAAAAAAATCATTAGATTTAAAAGAATCTTCACAATATTAGACCAATAATATGGCATGTTAGCGTCTTCCATGGAAATCGGTTATTTGAAATAAAAATCGTTTGACCAGTACTTTCCGTAACTACTCAATTCTCGTACTGTAAATACCTTCAAGTTTCGTTTCTATATTTTTGTACATTTTATTATTTAGAGTTTCATATAAAATAATGCAATTGTTTTTCTTGAATTTTTCACCTTTACCATTTTTTAATCGTTTTTGTTTCCATTATCGTCAGTACAATTAGTGATAAAAGAATATGTGTTGACGCACTTAGCCATTATGCAATGTATTTTTCCTCAATTTCTCACAGTCCCGTGTATATAATCGTTTTATTTATTTCAATAAGATAAGATGTGTGAACTTTGAAAAGGTATAAAAGCGGGAAAAATACTTAGAGTGCATACAAATAGAAACATTAACTTAGAGAAAGATACGTGTTTACAAAAAATTATATTATTTTATAATACTGTTTCATTATGCAAAATTGCATTTATGTTGGGTTTCTGCTAACGGCAGTTCTACTTTACACTCTTCATATTACAGAAGCCGGTAAGTCTAAAGAGAGTTAGTTCCATGTTGTTAAAATCAGACATTTCATTCTTGTAAATACATTTTAAAAAGTAAAATATAGATGTGGCTGAAAGAAGTAAAGCTAACTTTCTGATAAGAAAACTTAGTGCAAATTTGATATTCAATTTCTTCTTCAATGACGAAACTTATATATTTATTTTAAAATACAAGGATTTAAAATTTTCTTATTTATTTCAGTAAACATGGATGGCTACGCTCGTGCATCAAAGGCAGCTTATAAAGCCAAGAAAGGTCGTTAATAGATCAATAATATTTCTACCAGCATGTTTAATAAATTTCCTCTAAATATGTGTACCATAAAAATTGTTGTCTACAATATAAAAATAGAGGTTTAGAAAATAGTTTACTATTTTATTGATTAGAAATTCGATTCTGTAATAAAAAAGTCCTTAATTCTTGAATAAATGATTCAGCTGGGTAGTTGTTTAGATGTCTGAAAATTGACGTTTTTAATTATATAGGAAAAATTATTGCAAATTTTTCTTTTGAATTTTTAATATAAATACATGAATACGATACATAATTACATGTTGATAAGGATGAAGATATTCTATATTGGTTGCGTGATTATGGTGACTGTGTGTTGGATACTATTGGAACGGGTAAGTAAATTTTTTTATATATGCAACCAAATAGTTGAGTTTTAATCAAAAGAGAATAATTTACAATAAAATAGTTCAATTTTTAAACAATTAGTTAAATTTTCAAGCAAAAAAGATGAATTTTCAACCAAATGATCGAATCTTGAGACGGAAAATATTAAACTTTAATAGAAAAACAATTGCATTCGAAGACAAATAGTTGATTTTTCAATTTAAATTCTTTAGAATATAGTTGAATTTCTTATCCAAGCGAAAGAATTTTCTATAAAAAACACAAGTTTTCAAATACTTTGTTAACCTTTAAAAAAACTTTCAACCAAATATTTGAATTTTCAACCAAAGAGATGAATCTTTATATATATCTTTATATATATCTTTATATATAATAAAATGCAATGTTACTTCTATCAAGAATATTGATTTTCTACCAAAAAAATATAAATTCACAACAAAATATATACATTTTTAGAAAATAACGGAATAGCTACATTTCAGTTGAAAAATTAATCTGCAAAAAATTATTTAATAGACTTTCCAATTAAAAATAAGTAACTTTTAACAAAAAATAGTAGAGTTTTCATATTAGGAATTTCTTGAAAAAAAGGAAAAAAGAGGAATGCTTCAAAATTTGCACCCCCCCCCCCCTTCCCTAGCAGTGCGACGTTTGTAAACGGCTCCTTTTTATTTTATTTAAAAAAAATTTTTTCATTATCGAAATGTGTTAATAAATTGAGATAAAGAAATGTTCCTGATTTCCTGTGAATTCAATTGAATGTGTTCACATTCTTGAGAACTCCTTTAATTTTTATAGAATTAGTATTATTAGGTACACAAATTTATTCAAAACCTTAATTTTCATGTCTTCTAACTCTTAGTAAAACTTGATTTTTTTTGTCATAAGTTAGTTTTAAAGGGCCATCCTTAAACTTGAAAACACAATATAATGGGTGGCGGCTCTGCGAACTCATCCTAAGAAAACATTAGACATGCTTTTTGCATTCTAATTGAAAAATCATCATCGTGAAACTGAAATGCAAAGAAAATATAGTATCTCAAATATTTCTTGTCGGACACCATTTTATTGACTTATAGTTTTGTAGTTTAAGTTCGCATGGTCACCACCATGCTTTAAAGCCTAAGATTCGCCCTTTAAAACTACCTTAGATCGAGAAAAAATTTAAGTTCAACAAAAAGTTACAACACATCAAAGTAAATGCACCAAATAATTTTAAAACTTAATAGTATATCAGTATGGTTCTAGAAACAAAAAAATACAAAATATTCCTAGGTGACGAAACTAAACTAGCTGTGAATTCGATTTTGAGTGTTTCCATTTTATTTATATTTATATTTATATGGTGCTTATTAAACGAGCGCTTTGCTTCCCATTATCAAACGTATTCGCTTCTTCACAGAGAAAGCCTTTGTGATTTTTTAGATAATAGATAATCTACAGTTTTTATTTTAATCAATTTAACAATAGGAATTAACAAAAAATAGCAAATTAAAAAAGAATGCAACTTTTTAAAAATAAAATGACAAATTAGACCAATTACATTTTGTATTTAAAATGGTAATTTTTCGAGCTGGAAAACGGAAGGGGGAATTCTGTCGCACCCTATCCCTTGCCCAGCTTAATGCTAAGTTAACTTCAGTTAAGATTAAGTTTTCAATTTAAAAAATTAATACTAAAATTTTTAAAAATCTAAAAATTAATAATTTCTCAATCCCTATTAGTCCCTAGCAGAATTATTTTGTTTGAAAATTTATAATCAAAACGTCTTTTCTATTCATTCATCAAGCTTTATTTATGTTGATCAAAAAGTTTTTCCGTTTAAAACAGATGTTTCAAATATTACGAATGAGCATAACTTCCTCACTCTTCAATGAAGTGTATTAATATTAAAGGTAAATAAGTGTTTTGGATCGGATCAAAAAATCTTTTCCGTTATCGCATCAATTTGGAATTACGTTAATGAACAAAATTTGACGACAAAAAACATTTTCTTTAAATATCATGCATTACGATAGCTTCCTTACTCTTGAATAAAATGTATCAATATTATAACTATATGCAAATCAGCATAACTTCCTTACTCTTTAATAAAATGTATTAATATAATAAGGCAATCAATTCGTCTCAAACAAAGGAATCCTTTTTATTGTTGCATCAACTTTGAAGTATATTAATGAAAAAAATGTATAAACATATAAAAAATGCTTTGGTCGGCTTCAAGATATTAGTTTTAAAAATATGTCCATCAAATTTTATCAATTTATGTGCAACCGTTCTCAAGTTATCGTGTTCACAAAAATGTGTGACATACACACACACACACACACACACATCCGAACAATTGCTTAGAACATTGTATTAGACATTGTTAAATAGAGGTACGTTTAATTAAATAAATTTACGAAAATTCAAAAATGTTACCATTGCTCTATCAGGAAGCAAAAAGACAAAAAATAAAACACAAAAAATGCGGATTTTCTCGAGGCTGCTTCAATGAATGCGTGAGAAGAGGGAAGGGAAGAAACAAACCCCATCCTGGGATAAGTAGCTTTCGACATTAAAGATGCAAGCCTTAAAAACGATGATGCAAAGCCGAGGAAGGAGAGAAAAAGATACAGAGTGGCTGTATGAGGTCTGTCTGGCTAAGTGGCACAACACCATTTTCGTTTCAAACCCCCTGGTGCCTCGGGAGACTTTACCTCCAGTGTAGAGAGTGGTACCATGCCCACTCTCGGGCGGCGTGGCGTTTCGGTCTCCGTGACTTTTGAGATCCCCTGTCCCTGTCTCTCGGTCTCATGGGATACTTTCCATGCCTACTGCCAGTGCGGAATATGTACAGGGAATTCACACAAACCTTCCTGCCTGCCTACCGTAAGCCACCCCGTCAGACCCCATGGTACATAAATAAATAAATAAATGGATTTACGAGACCCGGTACGATCTGCTCGACTCTCTCGTGACGCTTCGATGCGCGGGGGACGAATCGCCTCCCTTGGAACAATGCAAAATATTATTCGAGAGGGAGTAGAACAATGAAAGATATAATATGTTAGGTGGACATAGGATGACAAAGGTGGAATAAAACGATTCTATTAATACTCTTGAGAATTGAGGATTCAGGGAATATGTTGCTTCCTCATTAGGGTCGTGCAAAAAAGTATTAGAATTTTTTTCTCGAATTTTTACTATCGCGCTCAAATTTGTTGGAATCGACAAAAAATCAAGGTGTTTTTAATATTTCCAGAGTTTGCAGATCCCATTAAGTTTAATATGAATTTCACATAAGAAAAAAGATTTTTTTGTCAATTTCATTCAGAAATTATCAATATTAGATCAATCGAGTTAAAACTCAACATTTATCTTCAAAATTAGCGCTGGAATACAAATGAATAATTACTTTTTTGATATTATCCCACTAGATATTATCATTCTATTGATGATAAGTTGTTCCCATGAATTGTTTAAAAAATTATTATTGTTTTTAGCAGTTTTCTCTTAGAATAGAGTATGTAAATCGCAGTTTTTTTCTGAAATTTTCAACTTATTTCTAACTTATTAATTAAATAGAGGCGATTGTTAATTAAATGTAACATAAGTAATTATATAAACTATTCATTATTTATAATAATATTCTTTTTGAATTATGCTATTAAGTTGCTTTTTTCTCAACTTTTTCACTTTTTGTGCACTGTATACACAGGGTGAGGTAGTAATTCTCAAAAGATGCGGTTTTTTCTCAAATATTTAACTTTTTGTCCACTTTTCACTTACAATTTGCTAATAATTAATTTAATTTTAAAAAGTGCTTGTTTATATATATTATTATTCTTATCTACTCCTATGTTAGTGCTAGATAGTTACGGGTTTTTCTGAATTTTTTTCATATGCCAGCTTTTCACTTAGAGTGAAAGCAATTGAAGTTTTAAGTCAAAAAGGCGAATTTATTAGAAGACAGTTAAATTATCAGATTGAAAATTTACATTTTAGGAAAAAATATTTTTAAACTAAAGAAAAATGAATTTGTAATTAATTAGTTGAGTTTATGACCAAAAAATGACTTTTAAATATACTAATAAAATTGACATCCAAATGGTTGAATTTTTTAACAAAATAAATTAAACCTCAACCGAAACTGTTAAATTTTTAACTAAATGGATAAATTTTTAAACTAAAAAGACTGAAAAGTTGAATTCTTAAAAAGATAGTTTTTCAACAAGGAATGAGTTTTCAACCAAATAGTTAAATGACAAAATATTTGCATTTACAACCGAAAAAGGTTGGACTTCGAATTGAAAGATACATATTTTTAAACAAAATAGATGAGTTTTAAATTATGAACCAAAAAATATTAATTTTCTATCACTAAAGAGAAAATTTTAATACACAAGGATCAAGTTTATATCCAAAAGGCCGATTTTTGAACAAAACAGTTAAATTTTTGACTGAAAAAGATGAATTTTTTTATTGTTATTATTGTCATCTATTCATTTAGTTCGCATTTAAACGAAAAAACAAAAAAAGGAAAAGGAGAAGTTTCTTGAAAACAGGGGAAAAATAGAAATTCTCTTAAATAGCGGAAAAGGGAGAATTGGGGAGAATGTTCGAAAACTGTATTAAAATCTGAAATAAATTGACTTTGAACGTTTCTGACTTGCAAATTTTCAACTTTTAAAGCTTGTAATTTAAAAAAATTAAAATTTAGAATATCTATTTACGAAATTAGAAATTGTTTACTTTTAAACGCTTTTAATTGAAAACCATGATGCGTTAATGAGAAATTCATTGGTTCCTTATATTCTAATAGGAAGTTTAGGTAATTTATGTGTGGAATCTATATAGCAATGTGTAGTACGAAAATTGTATTCAATATTAAAATTTAGATTATTTTAATTTATGATTTTCTGGTTTTCTAGTTCCATTTCAATTTATTACTTCCACTATTTTTTATGTAAGTTAAAGATTCTTTTCTAAAACTCGTATCAGTAATCAATGGGTCTTTTTCGTGAATTTTACATATCAATTTTCAAGTTTAGCACCTAGAAAGTCCTAAAAGGTATATCAATTTATTGAACTCAAGTTTGGTATCGCTGCTGATAAAAAGAGTGTCAACTTAAAAACTATAAATATCATTTAAGTCTCTGAAAGAACTGCATTTTTATATTTCAAGTCAAGAGAAGTAGAATACTAGAAACGGAAAGAAGTCCATTTGCTCCTTGTCTTTAAAAGTTTCTGACTCGACGCACATTTAGAATCGTAACAGTACTTTCGAAAGCTTCTTCAATTTATTTTTCGAGATCTAAAATTTCATCTCTGAAACGTTCAAAGTTTGCTCTCCAATCGAAAAATCTGACCCAGTTTGCAATTATTGTATCGGGTTCGATCTTTGATTTAGACATAAATTGAATTGTCTCTCAAAAAAATGATACTCATGGCAAAAATAAATTTTTAAATAAAAAATTATTTTAGAAAACATCGTTTTAAAAATTAAATTATTCTCCGGAGGCGCTACAATCAGTAAACTGTCGCACAAAATTTGAAAATGAATTTGCAAAAAATTCAAAATTGTCTTGTTTATAATTGTTTATTTACTTTGATGAGAAAAAACTCTTTGTTTTAAATGTAAATTTTTAAATACTTTTAAACACTCTAGATATTTTTAGGAAACAAGCAAAAAATATTTGGATTCGAAAGTTAGGAATTTTTCTGTTGTGAATAGATAGACTAGAAAAGCTTAAGTTAATAAAAATAAAAATAAGTATCAGTAGTTAAACATTCAGAGTCGGTAATATCAAACATCTTATTTTTAAAGAAAAGCATAATTATTTGAAAAATTTGCCAAATTCAGTTTAATTTTTTGTTTGATTTTAAAACAAATACAATGTTCTATTTTTGTCCCTGTTCAAAATTTTTAAAGTTAGATTTGAACAACGACACTCTTGAGTTTAAGAATTATTTGCAGTTAATATACTCGAATTTTTTTAATCAATGATTGGTCACTTCAAAATGATGTTATATTAAGAAATATTTTCAATTAAAACTTTTAATAAATAGCGAGTAGTGTGATGAGAGCAATCTTGCACTATTTGTTTATAGTTGGGATGTGGTCAAGCATTTAACACATTTCGTCCAAAATTCATCTTTTCGATACAAAAAATAATTTACTTGGTGCCTCATTCATCTTTTTCGTTAAAATTTTATTTCTTTGCATGAAAATTTAAAGTTTGGTTGTAATTCCTTAAATTTAAATAAATATCTATCTTTTTATAGAAACGTAGTCTTCTTGGTTAAACGTATTTCATAAACAAGTTTCTTTTATTTAGTTTCTAACTGAAAGTTTTACGATTATATTTTTGGTTGAATTTAACTATTCAATTTTTTGTGGAAAATGAATCCTTTTTTATATAAATTTTAGTTTAAGAGAAGCTCAGGTTAAAATTAAATTGTTGAAAATTCGTGTTTCTTTAGTTGCAAACAAATTTTTGAACTACAACAGTAACTATTCAATTTTTTCTTCCTAAAATGAATCTTTTTTTATTTAAAAATTCATCTAATTTTTGTGGAAGATATCTTTTTTGGGTTGATAATTAAATTCTTCTGATACGACATTCATATTTTTGTATGAAAAATTCAATTGTTTTGCAGGGAATTCAAAATTTTGAATAATATTTTCTTTCTATATTGACTGAATTTCTTTCTTGCTTTCGAAAGCTTCCTTGCTAAACGTTAAAAATCAAAAAATTATAATTTTATATGCCAAAATTTGTATTAACATAATTTTCCTATATTATTATTAATAAGAATTAACTCTTTTGTCGAATCAGTAGTAACCAGCAGTAAAACGTCCAGAGTTGATAATATCAAACATATTATTTTTAAGACAAGGAATAAGTATTTTAAAAAATTCCCGAATTTAGTTTTTGAATTTGTTTCGATATTTAATTAAATATAATTTTCTTCCTGTGTATCTGGTCAAAATTTTTAAAATTAAATTTGAAAAACGGCAGCTTTTAGTCTGAGATTAATGTGAAATAAATAACCTCGACTATTTTGATATTTCTTTCCGAATTACACTGGAACCTGGATTTCTGTAAACTGGATCTGTGCATTCCTAGAATTCATGGCCTTCATAATTTGATGATGAAAGGAGCCGCGGATACAAAAGAGATGATTTTTTTCGGCCAAACGTGACCAACATCTCACTGTGTTAGTTGCGTTAGGTTGCGTCATGCTTCTAAATGAAATAGAAATCGCTTATGCGGCCCTCCATGTTTACGTTACGAGTCCCGGAAGTTGTATTGCGGGCCATGCCCAAAACCGTGCACAAATCCAGATTCCAGTGAATTTAAAATGTTTTAGTTTACACTGTTGCGATTGCAGCATTTCCAAGGAATGGAAAAAACAGTTTAAAAAAAACTCTAGTGAACTCCATGGGCACAAAATTTGTGTTGATACAACGTTCTTTCAGCCGAGTCTTCAATTGCTTTTTACATGGTCTATTATTTTCACTTTATGATTACGATTATTGAATTTAAAAAAATGATAACTTACCCAATTTATCGTTTTCTGCCTACGTTCCAAGAGCCGTTGCTGAAGTTTTGGCCCAGGTCCAGCGAGGAAAGCCTTTACAAGCGATCGAGTTTTCTCCAGATGGGTTGGAGCTACTGCTTCGACTTGGGCCAAATATTTTTGCAAAGTAGACTCCAGGTTTGGCACTGGGAGACTCGGTAGAGGCTCGTTTTTCTGCAAAAAATAAATACGATTCTTACGTTATTAATCTTTATTTTAGAACAATTGAATCCAAGCGTTAAGGTATTTTTCAAATTACTTTATTAGAATAAAATATAAAATACAAGATTACGAAACTTTTTTGAAAATAAGATTACGAATAAAAAATAAAAATTTCAATAAACTATTTATTTTTAAAGTGTTTTTGTTTACTTAGTCTTAAGGTTATAAAAGTATAATTTTCTTCAGATTCTTGAGAGGAATTCAATATGATTTTTGAAAACTTAAAATATGACAAATCGTAATTTCATGAAGAAAGTTCATCTTCAAACAAATAATAGAAGTTTCAAACGAAAAACATTAATGTTAAACCAGCTGTATTTTCAACTCAACATACACATATTTTCTACATAGAAGAATTATTTTCTATCAAAAAAATATCAATTCTCCGTATATGCATTTTAATTCGCAAGGGTGAAAATACTCTATTCTTACGTATTTTAAGCCGCTGAAACCGAATCCAGAACTAGATTTTTCGAAAAAGTTGTAGAAATTTGTTTAAAATGCAATTGTTTAAATAAATTATGTAAAATTGTTTTTTAGATTTGGAAAAATTTGGACAATTTGGATGGATCGGTATATCTTGTTGTGACAAAGTTATTGTATCAGTTGGTGAGATCGAGTTTTTTAGCCTTTTAAGATACGGCTATTATTCTAAATAATCGTGTAAATTACATGAAAATGTTAATATTTATTTAAATATTTCATTTTCCGCGATACATTATTTACATACGTTTTTGCATTTTTTATCTTTAGCACATGCACAAAATGAAATACATTTAAATTTATTCCTTCTGCAAGAACACGTTTTCTTATATACGAAAACTGTACACTTACAAAATGTAACAAAATCGTCTGGAGGTGGTAGCAATATTTAAATTTTTTAAGGTAACAATAGCTCATTCTTCATATCATACCCAAACGCAAGAGGATTCAAGATATCTGTATTTAAATTCAAGCAATTTACATGCCATTTTTTTAATCATATTTTTTGGTATGATGATATTGCATATAAAGCAGCTCATCAAATATGGAACAAGAACTGTTTCTTTGAGAACGTTAATTAAATATTTTTTAGCACTTTCAATATAATGATTTATGAATAATTTATGATTATTTATGTAATTATAATAAACTAATAAACAGTAATTAAAAATAATAATTATAATGATGATGTCAATATGGTAATAATAAATATATACTTACACTACCGTCGGAAATTATGAGATCGATTGACGCAAGCACGAGTAAAAATCACTGCTGGATTTAAACAACGATAACTCAACGAAAAAAAATTATAGCACATTTTTTTTTAAAGTTGGAAAGCCTATGAAATTCCACGTCTAGTAATATGAAACAGATTTTTCTTTGATCTGCTAAAGAGAATACAGCGCGTGATAAATTTAAAAAAAAATTCTAGATTTTCTAACATTTTGTACCTCGACTTCAACTTTTATCATGACTTAGGGAAATTGTTGAAAAAATCTGAAAATTATGCGAAATAGAGCCTGACATTTTATCTTTAATTTAAGCAAAAGAAACATAAAAAATTTTAATCGGCTGCCGAGATACGATTAAAAGTGTTCAATCTTATCTGAGTTGAGTTTTAGTCGACGATCACGGTTCTCGGCCGGTCTGCTGCTCGCCTCCTTCGTTGAGGCAGAACCGAATAGGCCACGCACAGAGGTGGTGCTTGATTGGGGCTCTCTTATACTTTTAATTCTGCTCATCAGTAATTTTTATTTCAAATTATTGTAATTTTTTAAAATTATTCATTGTTTTTTTAATTATTTACAATTATTTCAATTCAGAACTATCCCCATATTAAAGAATAAAAAAATTATGAACAGTTTCCTGTATTTCTTAAAATTTGTATCAAATAGAATATTAATAAAAATGTAGATATATTGTTACGAGAGTAAACTATTTTTCAAACGAATTAAGCAGGTAAATTCTAAATAAATTATTTAGATGAAAAACACTCAAAAATATTAACAGTGAATAATTATCGAAATTTCAAAATAAATTAAACATAAAACAGTGTGTATGTGTAATGAAAATTATTTTTTCAGTTTCTAATAAGTAGTTTATTATTTTCCTTCACACAAACAACTCGATCATTATTTAATTTTTCGATGATCAAAATTACACAATAAATGAAAAAAAGTATATTTACTAACTTCAAGTATAATTAACTAACGAGACCATTTAGAATTTAGCTGCTTAATTCGTTTGAAAAATAGTTTACTCTCGTAACAATATATCTACCTTTTTATTAATATTCTAGTTGATACAAATTTTAAGAAATAAAGAAACTGTTTATCATTTTTTTTATTCTTTAATATGGGGATAATTCTGAATTTAAATAATTGTAAATGTTAAAAAAAACAATTAATAATTTAAAAATTTTACAATAATTTGAAATAAAAATTAATGATGAGCAGAATCCAAAGTATAAGAGAGCCCCAATCAAGCACCACCCTGTGCGTGGCATATTCGGTGCTACCTCAACGAAGGAGGCGAGCAGCAGACCGGCCGAGAACCGTGATCGTCGACTAAAACTCAACTCAGATAAGATTGAACACTTTTAATCGTACCTCGGCAGCCGATTAAAATTTTTTGTGTTTCTTTTGTTTAAATTAAAGATAAAATCTCAGGCTCTATGTCGCATAATTTTCAGATTTTTGCAACGATTTTTCTAAATCATGCTAAAAGTTGAAGTCCAGGTACAAAATTTTAGAAAATCTAGAATTTTTTTTAAATTTATCACACGCTGTATTCTCTTTAGCAGATCAAAGAAAAATCTGTTTGATATTACTAGACGTGGAATTTCATAGGCTTTTTAACTGTTTTTTTTGCACTAACATTTTTTTTTCGTTGAGTTATCGTGGTTTAAATCCAGCAGTGATTTTTAAAAGTGCTTGCGTCAATCGATCTCATAATTTCTGACGGTAGTGTAGTAATTAATATAATAATAATAGTTGTAATCAAAATAACTTTTACAAGCTGCTCTTACGAAGTTGATATTTGAATTTTTAAAAATTTTGCTATTATACGGTCGACCAATCTATCCATCTAGTACGTGTATGCGGTGTGAAGCTTTGCAAAACCCATTTTGTCAATAGCAAATAGAGCATCTTCTCGATATTTAAACTTATTGTTAACTATATCAACTTGAAGAGTGCGTTACAAAGAACAAGTAGGTTTTTTCAAATTCTAAAAATGTTGATTAGGTAAAAAGTAATTAACCTCAAAAGTTAGTGAAAAACGCCGATTTTTCGACATTCAAAAATTTTTAACTTTTGAAATGTGCATTTTCTTAAAAAGTTACTAAGGACCTTTTCTTCTTAAAATAAACCATGTTTTGTAAGAAAATTTGGTTCAAATCAAAAAAACAATTTTTTCATAATTTGTTTAAACAATTTCATTTTAAATAAATTTCTACCACTTTTTTGAAAAATCTAGTTATAGATTCGGTTTCATCGGATCAAAATACATAAGAATAGAGGGTTTTCACCCCTGCGAATTAAAATGCATACGGGATCATACCCAGCTCCCGGGCTAAATAGTTGTTATTTCAATTAGTTTCAATGAAAAACAGTTTACTTTATCAAACAAATGAATTTTCAACTAAGAAGATTTATTTTCTGACAAAAAATTTATCTTTTCAACAAAATATTAACACATTCAAGGAATAACATGAATTTTGAACTAAAATTATGAGATTATAATCAAACAAGTCCATTTTTATTAAATTAGTTTCACTTTTGACCTGTTAGTTGAATGTTTAACCAAAAAATATGAATATACAAAGAAAAAGACAAATATTCTACCCTCAAATGTAAACTTTCAATAAAAATGGTTGCGTTTGCAACTAGGGAATAATTTTCCGTTAAGAAAATAAAGATATTAAACCAAATATAATTTGAAAAGGAAAACAATATCTAAAACAACAAAAATTTCTAATAACTATTTAATTTTTTAATTTCCTTGATAATCTGTTTTCATGTTATAATTACATAATTTTTCTAGGTTTTTCTTCAAAAAACTCTAAAATATTTTTGAAAATTTCAGATCTGTGAAAAAGAATCTAGAAAATTTATAAAAAGCTTTTTCTATTGTGTAGGATATTTCATTAAAAATTCGAGGCAGAATTCAATCTTAAAAGATTTTGAGAACTTCCTGAAGTTTTGTTTTTTGCTTATTTATTATTAAAGTTATAAAAATATAATTTTTTAAATGAAAAACAGGTGAATTCATGCAAAAAGACATCGATCATTAACATTTTTTTTTTAAATTCTGCAAAATTAAAAACATTGACTTAAAAGTTTCCAGATTCTTTTTCAATAATTTTAAAAATCTTTTGGAATGCTGAAAATTTTTGTTAAATATTCCCTTGCCATAAATTTTGTAAAATCAGAAATCACGTAAAACTTTTTAAGAAATCTTTAAACATTTTTTTTATTTCCTTGTAACTTCTTAAATTCTTAAAAACCTTTTACATTTTTTCGAAATCTTTAAAAATCTAAATTTTCCAATTAAATTTTCCTTGGAATCTTTAAAAAAAATGAATTATCTTAATACTTTCAAAGACTTAAAACTGCTTCAAAATTTTCAAAAATTTACATTTGGTTTAAAATTTGTCGGTACCAGTAATTTTTGTTCTACCATAATTTAATTTTTTACATTTCATTAAATATGCGCAAAACTAAACAAATTAGAAAAATGTTGAAAACAGAAGATTTCTCAGTATTAAAAGAAAATTACAATTAAAATTTAATCTTTTATCAATAGTGTTTAGAAACATTTAGATATAATGTTTATCATGTAATATAATTACTGACACATTTTTAAAACACTAAATCAAAACGTCCAAATGAAGAAACTGAAAACGGGCACTTAGAGTCGTATTCAGGCAGTAAGCGACCAATCAGTTAGTCAAAAAAAATAAGCGCCAGATTTTAGATAATTTCACTTCACCTATTTTTTTAGGTATGAATTAATTACTTCCTTAAAGATTAAAAGATAATTGATTTGCTTATTCAAACCATATAATTGACATTAATTTATGGGCAATAATGATTTCAGTGATTGTCAATCAATTCTACAATATTGCAGACCTTCAGGCAAAATTTTATTCAATCAGAAAAGAAGGAAAGGATCTTGAAAATAAAAGGAAGTAAATTGTAAATGATATGAAGGATACATAAGTCATTATTAAATCCGAGAAAATCCTTGAGTTGAGATTTCCTGAGTACTCTCTAGTGGTTGAATAACTTTAATTTCTTCAATTTTCTTTTGTTTTGAAGAAAGTTTTTCCTTAATAAGTTAAATTCAAATCCGGGATTTAAATAATTATAGATTTAAATGATTAAAAAAATAACTTGAATTTTTCAAGCTCGATTTCGAAATAGTGATATCGCTGCGAAGTACTAGGGATGTATTCACTATAGATTTTTCAATTAACTGTAAATGTATTTATTTGTGCTCATTTTATGATTATTTTTTTTCTCATAGGTATAAAAATCAAATAAATTTGTTTCCTCAAAGAGGGAGATTTATCTTTAACAAAAAAATCTACATTTTCAATATTTTTCAAGCTTTTGTTTTTGTCTTAATCGATATGTTCTGCCAAAATATATCAACTTATTAACTTGCGGTAGTACTTAGTAGTCCAAATAAAAAAAGTTTTTTTTTCATATAAATAATGCAATCTTTTTTTTAACATTATAAGTCGCTATTGGTTGATCAAAAATGGTCATCGAAAGCTCATTAATAGATCAATCGACACGTCTCGAAGTCTTATAAATAAGGAAAATCATTTTTTTAACAATTTGAAACGCGATATTAGCAGATTATAAGAAGGTCATGAAAGGTTCTCCAATCGGTCAATCGATTTGTCTCTTGATATATTTATGTTTTAAAATTAATTTAAAAAAATACTTTTTGATTTTCCTTTGTGAAAATATGAAAAGAATTCGTAATTTTGTTTTTAAGTCCAAAGCAGCTGCAAAATATCATTCACTCTTTTCTATAGACAAACCACTAAGGCATTAAAAAAATTATAGAGTTCATAGTACAAGTAATGTGAAACTTATATTATTTTGAACTAAACTGCAAATAGGGGACCTGTAAACAATTTTTTTTGGATTTACATTCACGGATTTTTCCCTTTTATAAAGATTTCTTGTTTTTTCCATGTCTCAGGAAACTTATCCTCACCCCCCCCCCCTTTTTCAATTTAATGCGAACTAAATTAATAGAACCTAATAAGAAAATTAACTATTTTTTATTGAAAATTAATACTTTTTATAGTTTGTGTTACTTTTTTCTCAATGGTCTTAAATCAATACTTTTATAAAAATATTAAGCTTGTTTTTATGTTTAAAAAAAGTATTCTCTGTCTCCGCTGAGATTCTCTAATTAAATCTTAATTCTTTTTGATTTTTTGTATCAAACTTACCTCTTTTCTGGATAGAAAATTTTTCCTTTTCGATTAAAGAATTCATATTTTTATGTTGAACTGTTTTTCGTTTATTATTTTTTACTTGAAAACTCAAATATTTTGTTGAAAATTTATATATTTTTTGAAGATTTATTTCTGTAGTAGAAATTTAAACTTATAAGCTGAATATTGAAAACTTTTGGTTAAAATCTAAGTTTTTTAGTAAAAGTTCATAATTCAAAATTCGAATATTTTGGTTAGAAACTTCATCTCTTTCGGTAAAAGTTTAATCTTTTTGGATAGAAAAGGTACTTTTTTGTTGAAAGTAATTCTGTTTTAAGTACTTTCTTGAAAAATTGTCTTTATTGGTGAAAAGTTCATCTTTTTAATTTAAAATAAAACTGTTTGTTTAGAAATTCATTCATTTTGTTGAAAATGCAATATATTTTTACATGAAATCTTAGGAATATAAAGGGTTTCATATTAATTTGAATAAGATGTCTAGATTAATTTATTTTATTTACACGAATTTATTCTTCTATTATTACCCTATTTTCGACCAAAATCAACTTATTTTTCCTGTTTGAAAAGAATTTTGACCTGTGGAGTCTGTATAACGTTCACTTTTAGTATAATTAGACTTTTTTTTAATATTTTTTCCATCATTCTGTAGACAAATATCCATAAAAAAAATTTTCACAGTCGACAAATATACAAAAAATATATAAGAATTGGAGACATGTAACAGTAATTTAAAAAGATTTCAAAAATTAGGTTTCTTGAGATCCTTTCCTACTACATATGCACAGAAACTTATTTTACTGAAAGATTTTAGAAATATGTAGCTTTATAGTCCAAGCTGTTTCAAACCAAATTATCTTTTCGAAATATCGCGTTCAACTCTTGCTAAATCTAGTAAATACTTTATAAAATTTTCTAAATTTTTAAATTAAAAACAACTAATATTATCATAATATCATGGAATGATGATTTTTGCGCAGTTAAAAATAAGAGATTCGTCATGTATATTCTTTTTTATTAAAATTATTCTTTGCAAAAATGAATATTTGATCTTTATAAATGAAGGTCAAATATAAATCTCATTTTTTCAGAATCTTGATTTTCAGAAGAGAAATTTTTCGTTTAATGACGTTAAAAGAGTTAAAAATCGCAGAAGTCAATGGTACCCGCGAGAAATTCAAAAGTTTCATCCGCTTTTCCTTGGTAAATGCTTGGTTCAAAAAAATTTTGTTTGCTAAAAATAGCCATCCAATAAAGTTATACATTGTTTAGTGAATTGAAGTATCACCACACTGTAAATTTTCTTCGACCGTTCTATCAATAACGAAGTTATTCTTCAAATAGAATTAATTATTCAAGTCATACGCTCCAATAAGAAGTAATGGATTCGGATTTCAAAGAATCATCATTCTATTTGTCAATTTTAAACCAACGCACGTTTCGACCTTTTATTGTAGGTCTTCTTCGAAGGTAAATATAACCTTAGTCAAGTTAATTTACTTAAAAGTTATTGTTATATGAATTAAAATTAAGAAAGTTGTACAGCATTTATTTATCTGTAATAATATTAAGAAATCTAAACACAGTTTAATTATGCTCTATTTCATAAGAAACATAATTTTAGAGTGAACCAAAAAACAGTTTTTTAATAACCCCAAAAACATTTTTTTAGAGACTTTAATATTATAAATTTAACCGCACCTTTCAAAAAAACGAAGTATTTTTTTTATGGAAGGACAAACATAGACTAAGGAGTAAAGCCAGTTTTACTTGAGTAATTAGGAAATGCGGGTACTAAAATTGTATCGCAAAAGCCAGTCTCACCAATATAAAGTTTATTGCAACGTTAAATTTGATAAGACGAGACCGATCACGCGCTCGAGCGCGCGTGTTTTCGTCATTCGAGATACTTTGTATGTATTACTGATTTTTTTTG
>JAAAKG020173156.1:0-38205 GCA_010014905.2 Druon quercuslanigerum
GAGAAAAATGCAGTTATAGCCAAATTTATTGTTATTGAGGCGAAAATCTCAAAAGAAACGCAAGATAGAGAAAAGTGTTAAGAGACTTTTCTTTAGAACTTTTTGAGAAGAATAAATCTGTTTGTTTGACTTTTTTCGTATCTTGTCTTGCCATTGCACAAAATGTGAATATTTACTTTTCAATAACAAACAATTATTAATCTCCTCTCCTAGGCGCGGGAACAAGATAAACTCTCATGAGATATATTCGCCATAATAGTACCTACCTAGAAAAAAATCAAGAAAAAAAATGGTGGCCTTTTTGAGAAAATTAAGTTTAAAATTTTTCAGACAAACCGCCGCCATTTTATCAGCTTCAAGAATGTTTTCAATTTTGTTAAAAATTTCGAAAGAGAATGGAAAGAGCTACCAGAATCAGAAAGAAAAAGTATAATAGCTATATTAGTTTAGAAAATACAGCACTTCAAAGGATAGATTTCGAGTTACGGGCGATTAAACGTCGTAACATTATAATAAAATGGTGCTTATATCTTGAAAAATTCCGGTCAAAGGAAAAAGCAATCACTATGGAATTTCTTACGTTCTGACAAAGAAATATTAACAAAGTCGTGACCTTAAGCCATAGGTGTTTCAAGGGGAATTTGTCATTTGTGGCTAATATTTAGCGAATAATAATATATATAAATAAATAAAAATAATAGATATTTAATATATAATATATAATAGATTTATAATATATAATATATAATATAATGAAATAGATATAAAGAATAATATATAGCATTTAGGAACATAAAATGACTTTTTTGGAGCTCTAAAGTTGCTGCTCGTATGAGTGTAAAAGTATGAATCACAAATACTCGCGATAAGTTACGGAACTCGTGGTTCCGGATTATACAATTGCACGCAGCGTTGCATTAAAGAATTGTCCGACCCGAAAAATGGCTCCACAAACTACCTATTTATTTGAATATTGGAGCTTAACCAAAAAATAATAATTTTTATAAATAGAATCCAATTATTACCGGATGATATTTTAAACAAAAATATTTTTATATTAAATCCACGATACTTGAACTTCATAAAATGACTAGATGTTAGCCAACAAGACAAATGTCTACCGAGTGTAAGTGGGGGGTTTATATGTTATCGGGAGTCATTTACTTTCGCGATGTTTATCTCTTTTAAAATCGACAAGATAATGTTCTCTCCTACAGTTCTGCTATTTATTTTGTCAATGACCAAATATGATAACAATTTGCCGCACACGAAAAATCTCATATTCTTATCTTTGCAGAAATTTACGTTCCAGAAGTAAAATCTTTTAAGAAATTTTATCAAATTTTTAACAAAATATTGGCATTTTTATCAAGGATAATATTTTTTTAAATTTTGAACTGTAGTAGGTGGCATTTTTTTGTCGATAATAAACGAGTTAAAAATCGTTAAAATCGATGCGAAACGAAAGAAAAGCGCCCCACCTCCACCCCATGTTAACTGGAAAAATACAGGGATAGAAGAGACAATTAATAGTGTTACATTATTCTTTATTTAATATCTTTAATGTTAGGCGACAATAAATATTTAAAAAAATAGATCAAATTTAACCCAAATAGATAAATTTCAAAACCAAAATGATAAATCATCGAACGAAAGAATCACTTTTATACCAATGAAAACTAATTGAAAACTAAGATATTACTTTTTTAACAAAAATATTTTTATCTGAAATTAAAAACAGGTTATCGACAGCCTGCCGACGTACAGGGAGATCGGGAGCTGACCTAAACGTCTGCCTCCGGTCTAACCATTACACAAATAAACTTGCACCAGAGCAAAGGCGCTTCTGCAGTTTTGCAGAGGGGCATGGTTGCGAGGACACCAGTGGAGGTACGTACACTGGTGGAATACTGCCATGTAAGGGTTCTTTTTTTCTGTTGGGATGCGATGCTAACATCTACCATACTCTGTGGGGTATCACGGACGTTAACTTAAGGGATAACGATCTAGTGGAATACCTAATTATTACTGATTTAGATATCTTAATACGGGGAAGAACCCAACGTTTCGTAACTCAGTCAGGGAGTAAGTCATTGACATCACTTTGTACCGGTAGTTTTACAGATATTATTAATAAATAAAGACTCTCAGATAAACCCACTCTTTCAGATCACTATCTTATGTGCCCGTTTCGGGCCGTAAATGAGCCAGAAATCTAAGAAAAACGAACTAAGTTTAGCTTTCGATGGAACTAAGAAGTGCACTCTTAGAGGTGTTCAGGTTAATTAGAGACGAGGACACCCAGGAAATGGCGGCCGAGACTTTGACGAAAGAAATAAAATCTATTTATAAAAGTAGCTATCGACCTTTAAGAGTCCGAAATCCTGGGGAGCAACACTGGTGGAATGGGAAACTCGAAGAGCCTCGCAGGAAAACTAGAGAGGGGTTCAGACGTGCCAGCACTGGCAATACGGGGGGGGGGCTTTAGACCTCATTCAGGACAATAACAGATAAATACAGGAGTGCAATTAGTTTGGCAAAGCATTAAAGATGGACCAACTTTTGCACAGATATCGAAAAAGGAGCAGAGGCGGCTAGACTCGATAAGCTGCTTTCTTAAAATCCGGATATAATCTCGGCGCTCTGAAATTTCCCTGCGGGGGATACTCAGAGTCAGAAAGAACTTTCTGGGCTTTACAAAATTAGGAGCAGAGTGGAGGACACCTTTCAGGCAATTAAAGTCGCATGTTGTCCAACTGGGCCCGATGCGGCAGCTAGCCAACGAGATTGTTACCCCTGCCAGGTTCAGGTGGGCCCTGAAGTCCTTTATTCCTTACAAGTCTCCTAGTCCGGATAGTATATATCCTGTCTTCTTACAGAAGGCTAGTGAAATCATCATAGGGCTGATTTGGAGACTTGCTAGGGCCAGTCTGACCAGAGACGTGATTTCTTAATCCTGCTCTCGAGACAATGTCCACGTTATAGGCTATGCGGACGAAATATTGGTTATCGTGCGAGGTCAGCATCTAGATGCGCTCTTCGAAATAATTCAGCAAGCACTAAGAATAGTAGATTCGTGGTGCAAGAAGACTCTGCAAGAAGCTCTCTGGCTCTGTAGAAGAGCCATAGGGAAAAGCTGGGGCTTGAATCCATAGACACTTATGTGGATCTACAGAACGATCCTGCGACTCAGGTTTACCTATGTAGCGGTGGTCTTGTGTGGCAGGGTCAAACTGTCTACTGTGAAAGCTCGACTGGAAAGTATCAGGGGACTCACCCACAATAGCTCTGGGGGTTATTACAGGTTTCGAGCCCCTCTATCTAACCATCAAGGACGTGGCTGCGAAAGCGGCCTGAAGATCAAATATGGTAAATGATAGCAGTATCTCGACAATAGTGCGGATACCAATCGATATTGCGAGGAGGCCGACTCTAAGCATGCTCAGGGACAAAATGTCTACTTTTCGCTATCTCTTTGACAAGAAGTATCGTATTAGCCTGTCCACAAGAGTAAAATGGCTTGAAGGTCAGGCACACCTGCCCAGTGATGGTGACAACTGGTTCACAGATGGCTCCAGGAACAGAGAGAACGCAGGAGCCGGTATATCTCGTAGAAGGAATGGGTTTTATATTCGCGATAAGGTCCTATTCCACAGTTCTGCAATCTCAGATTATTGCCATACTCCAGTGAGCCTGTAAGACGTATCAGCTCAGACAGCAGGGCTGCTCTCATGGCTCTGAATGGAACAACGACCACGTCACGACTAGACTGGAAATGCTTTAAGGCACTGCATATTCTAGCGACATACAACCGAGGCACTCTGCTTTGGATCCCTGGACACAGTAAAATCAAGGGCAATGAGATATCGGACAGACTAGCTAAACTAGCAGCAAAAAAAAATTTTACTGGACCTAAGCCAGTTGTAGGCATTCAAAGTAGGTAAGTACCTTAATATATTACCAGTTAATTGATAAACTCAAGACTTACGTTTTCGACTACTAAGTATTACCCATGCCCGCCAGCGAGACATCGTAAGTCTTAGAGAATAACTCGAGATGCACCAAGTCGAACTCAAGCCTAAATATTTTTATTTAGACAAATACCAAGATGCGATTGTGTACTTTAGGACAACTTTAATCCCCTGTTTCTTTTTGCAGAATTAACTGCAGATATCGAGAGCTTGCCTAATGGCGAACCTATTCATACTGTTCCTCGTTGCGGACATTCTAATTCTTTTGTTGACAGACATACTTCTGAAAGACCTCTTTGTGCTTCTAGAACTCATTCTTCAGCCAGTTCCTATTCTCCTGCCGAGCCTACTATTCGTGCCAGGTCCAGGTCTCCTCCTGCCAGAAATCATCCTTTTCGGATATACAATTGAAGAGCTTAGATTAAACAGACCGAGACCGTCATTTCATATATCCATCTTATCAGAAAGTAGTTTAAACCAAATTTGAAAATATGTGTGGATTATTATATTGTTTTTAAACATTTTTTGCATGTAGTTTTGTTTAGTTAAAATTAATCGATTTCATTTAATATTTGTTTAACCATACTCAATTAATTAATACATTGCTTATCCATTTTTCAGAATTTTAACTTTATTTTTGTGTTTTATAAACTGTTACTTAGACATTTTCAAAATTTTGTTCATACTTTGAGAACGATCCATTATTTTTATATTTATTAACAATTTAATTAGCGTAGCCATACACGGTATATAGTATTAGATTTTTAAAGGTATTGCTTAATAAAGGAACAACTTTTATCACATAATGACGACGAATTATTGTTAAGTATTTTTAATTATATTCTACAACATAAAAAATTTTTGTTCACAAATGCATTAGCGGAGGAAAATTGGTTTACTACATTGTTTAAAAAACAGGTGGACGCACAATTATCAAATGTTACCGATTCATAGCAAAAAATCATTGTTGAATAAATTACTGGTAATTCCGTAAAAAATAGGGTGTTTTATATATATGCACATAAAGTTGTAATAATTTGTTTAAAGACTTATTTTTACAATAATAAATTGAGTACTGTCATCAAAATGTTTCTAACAATTTAGGAGTTAATTATTCACAAGTTACAATTTTACAGTTAAGTACATCGCAAAAATCAAGTTTTTTACCTCTAAAAATAACCAAATAGTACATTTGTTAAGTAAGGTTGTTTAAACAAGTATTATCTTTAATTTAGTGATCAAATATGATATTCAGGTTGTATTTGAAAGTAATATATGACAGATTCCATAGAAAAAACTTGAATTATTTCATGAAAAATACCTGATATGGATATTTGTTTGTAAAAATTTCTATTAAAATAACAAATTGTTGATTAACTTTTATTAATTCAATTAAAAAACTCTTTTTGCCTATAAATTGTCTATAAATTGGTTTTGGACCCTTTTTTTTGGTTAGCTGATTTTAGTTTTCTACGTATTTTTTATTAAATCAAAGCATTCTTAAAAAACCGGTATACTTCCAAAGTAAAAAATTATTGTTTTTCAATTTTGATATTGAAGACAGGAAACGATAGAAGACAGGTCCACGATATTTCGGTGCAAAATTCTATTAGCTTCATTTAAAAAAAAAGTTGAAATCGTTTAATTATTCTCTTTTGAAAATCAATTTCTCCACGCACGTTTTTTTGTTAGCAAGGCAGTTTTTCATCTCTGGAAAGTTGACGGTTCGGTAACACTAGAGAATTTTTTTAAGTACTAAAAGGTATTGTTCTTGATGGTTCAGAACACACCATAATCTCTAGCTCCCCCTGCAAACACGAAGTAAGTGCGTAGGGTGTGTATGAAGAAATTGGGTATAAATACGATAAAAATACTTAAATTGTGACATGAATTTTGATTAAATGTATAACAATTCTCTTTGCTTAAACCAAATTTTATCAAATGTAAATATCTCAAGGTAAAAAATATGATGCTTACATTACAAGAAATAACGAATATAGCATAAGCTTTATAAGCTCCTGAAGGCAGAAAAATAGTAATTAGTTACGTCGTTACTACATTTTTTTTCAATTATCAATCGCTTCCTTCTATAACTAGAAAATATGAGGATAGTCTGGACCTTATCCTTCGCACTTATCTTTGATGCTCTTGGTAACTATAATAAGAAAATTAAGAATATGATTGAACAAATTTACTTAGGAATTATAGATGTATTATATAGTATATGTACCTGTGATTTTAAGCATGACATACGTAAATAAAAAATAAAGAATTAAGACTTTGACCGATAAGTTAAATTAAGAAATCATTACCGACAGATATTAAATCTCAAGAATGGAATCCAATTACTACTAGATGATATTTTAGGTAAAAATATTTCTATATTAAATCAAAAACATTTAAACTTTAAAAAATAAGTAAATGTTAGCAAACAAGACAAATGTTTATCGAGTGGGAGTCGGGCGGCAGGGGGGGGGGATTTATTTTGTCAAGCACCATTTACTTTAGCGAATATTACCTCTTTCAGAATCGAAAAGAAAATATTTTTTTCTAAAGTTATGCTATTTATTTTGTCAATAAATAAATATGATAACAATCTACCGCACACAAAAGCCCTCGTATTTTTCTCTTTTTAAAAATTTACGGTCTAGGAGTAAAATCTTTTAACAAATTTTAACAAATTAAAAAAAATATTTGCATTTTCAGCGAGCTTATAAAATTCTTAATGAAAAAGAATGAATTTCTTACAAAAAATGCGTTAAAAAATGCGATATAAAATTTTAACAAAATCATTATTTAACAAAATAAATATTTCACAGCTGCAAGTTAATGCATTTTTTGTTGAAGTTTGCATTGTAGAAAAGAACATCGTTTTGTCAATATTAAAAGAGTGCGTATCGCAAAAGTCGATAGCAAGCGAAAGGAAATCCACATATTCAGTTAACGAAGATCGATTTGCAACAGAAATAGAAAAGCAAAATCTTCAGTTAAAAATTAATGTTCATCTAAAAAAAAGATTTGAGCCTAAAAATGCTTTGACTTTGAACTCTGCGACGAGCTACAGGTCAATTATCCACGTGAAGTCCCACATGGTTTTCTACGTTGACTTTCACATTGATTTTTCTCCTAGCTAGCATAACAAAAAAATTTTGTATGACAAGCAGAATTGAACGACAACGATTTAAATAGTTGACAGCCTAGCTGACATAAGCGTTAAGAATAACAAGCAGAATCACAACTCATGACCCGAGTAAAAATAATTCCTCTTGGGTTAGTCTTCATCCAAGACATAGCCGAGATATATCCATGACATGTTTTCAAGTCTCGTCCCTAGCTGCCAGCGATACGCTATTTTTGATCTTAAGTCGAAATTTTTCATCTTCAAGTCGAACTCAGGGACACCAACAACAAAAGGCTCTTAAGACCCCCAAGGGTTATTACTATTCTGCTTTAAATGCGTGACCTGTAGGTCTTCAGAATGGTTCAGAATGTTACAAATTCTATCGATCGCAAAACAGTAATTCTTAAAAGTTCTCAACTTTTGGGCCCTAGCCTAGCTCGCTGATTCCTGGATATGGCAGACCCTGCTGGTGAGGTCCATATTTTGTAGATGTCAGCGTATAATAGACAAAAAAATCACAAGAGAAAACTTTTGTGATTTTGAACCTGAAAAATATTAAAGCTCTAAAATGGGCATGCAACTTACTTTAAAAAAAATCTTGTTTACTTATCCTAACTTAAACCTCTCGTCTGAAGATAAGTCTACCTTAAATTGTCTTTAAAACCCATTCGTAAATCTTCAGCATAAACTGAAGACTTACTTTTTTGGCCACTATGTCTTGTTTCTGGCTGCCAGCGAGATATAACCGCCTTTGATACGAGCTTAAAAAGTTCCACATGGAACTAAACACGAAAAGTTTTTAGTCGATTGTGTACTTTAAGAAAAATTTAATCCTCTGTTTCTTGTTGCAGAATTAACTACACATTTTGAGTGTTTGCCTAATGGCGAACCTATTCCTAATGTTCCTCGTAGCAGACCTTCTGCTTCTTCTGTTGACCGACATTCTCCTGAAAGACCTCTTCCTGCTTCTAGAACTCATTTTTCTGCCAGTTTCCATCCTCCTGCTGAGTCTTCTCTTCCTGCCTGGAAAGATCCTTTTTGTATACTTGGATACACATTTAAACATTTTAGATTTCTGCAACTCATTCTTAACAAGAATCCGACCCGGATATACGAACTTCAAAAATATACTTTTCCTCCCGATAAACCTGTTATATTAAAAACCAAGGATAGTGCAAGGAATTCTATGTCAACCGAAGGACGAATTGTATTGTCAACGCCAAACGGTGACATTTGTGCAATTTTTGAAAAAGAAAACAAACATGTTTGTTTTCGCGGAATATATTCACCTTATCTTTTTTCGTTAAGAAGAGCAAAAATAAACATGCTCAGCGGCGTGGTTCGGGAACTAACCGCAGAAGAGATCAGAGAGTGTCCTGTAGGCACACATAAATCAATTGGAAAGAGTTTTACAGTAGTCTATAAATCATAATTCCTTCCACCGTAAACTCGAATTGCAATATCTTTTCATGGTGGCCGATGGATCGTGAAATCGCTGTGATTTGATTTTTAAATACGAATGTAAAAAATATTCCAAAGCAAAATCTATATAATCTATATAATCTATATAAGACGTCTGACCCTCCGGCAATATTCCTTTTTCCTCTACATACTCCCGCATTCTATCCACTAGCACCAACACGTAGACTTTGAACGCTGCATTAATGAGCGGAAACCCGCTATAATTTATCTGCATCTTCCTATCATTCTACTATATGGGTAGACTGGGTAGATGAGCCAGCCAATCACGACAAAGCACGCTTAACTGGCATGGAGAGCCAAGACGCTCGTTCTGATGGAAAAGTCTTTGTATACTCTCTAGAGGAAAGCAATTTCGCTTTTTCATTGATGCACCAGTCATACTCAGTAGTTGTGTTTGAAAAAGTTTGAATTTTTTTCGAATTTCGAGTTTCAAATTCTTTTATTTTATTTTATTATTAGGAATAATAGTAGCTTATAATTAAATCAGGAGCCTTTTCTGTAATTAGTTCGCCTGTCACTTAGCTCGCCAAAGATTCAGATATAAACTATTCAAAGATATCTAAATTCACTGTAATATTTCTATCATAATAGATTTAATACTTTCACGATGATTCATTATGATAAAAGAGATATTTCGCGTATCAAGCGTGTACAGAACTACGATGTTTCGTGAACATTGCAGTTCTGTTTTTCAGGGTGGACCTGAAACTGAGGTCTACGATGCCTGTGATTGGCCAGAGCACCCCACCATGAAGACAGGATGCACCTGATAAGCCAATCAAGTCTTATTTTAAAAAATACGACGTAGGACGGCCAATATTTTACGAAAAGCCCTAATTCCCTCCTTAAATTCAACAAAACAGGAAAAAATCGCAATTACATAACTTAATCGGAATAATCAAAATAATACCCACTAATCCCATCCATCCAAGACTTTACGGACTCCCAAAAATAAACAGAAACAACATTCCTCTTAGGCCCAAACCTCCTTTTAAAACTATCAAAAAAATGCAACAATTTTGCCAATCTCTGATACAATTGATATTATTAAATCTATTGCAAATTTTCCCTTCAAGCTTATACCTTCGATAGAGCACTGTCATAATAATACTTTTTTCTCTTTCAACAACTATTTCTATGAACAAACCTCAGGAGCAGCAATGTGATCTTCAATCTCACTTATAATAGCCAACATCTTTATGAAACATCTAGAAACATAAATCCTTAATAAATACAAGCTTAAACAGGAATTTTGGTTCCAGTACGTGGACGACACTTTTGTCATCTGGCGACATGAACTAAATGAACTAAATAAGTTTATTGATTACATCAATCAATTACATCCTAATATCCAATTCACCATGGAATTTGAACAAAACGGAAAATTACCTTTATTGGACGTACTAGTTTACAAAAAATCAGATATTACATTAGGACATGAAGTGAACACAAAACCCACCTATACAAACTATCGGTTATCAATTCCCGTGTGCACAGCGCTGTCTCCGTAACAGATAAAGGTAATTTACAAAGGAATCTCAGAACGTTATACAAATCCTAATGCAGAACGATTACACAATCAAATAAATTGATTATGCAATAAGAAAACACAACCAAGAAAACAATTCAAAACAACCCAATAAAGAAAGAGATAGAAAAATAACCACCGTCCTACCCTACATCCAAGGTGTCACAGAACAAATAGGAAGAATTCTCAACAAACACAACATCCAAACTATATTTACACCACCTGCGAAAATAGGGCAACTTCTAAACAATCCTAATGAGAAAAAGGCACCTCTCAATGCTTCAGGAGTATATAAAATTTCTTGTTCTTGTGACAAAGTCTATATTGAAGAAACCGGGAGAACGGTGAGCCAACGTATAAAGGAACATGAGTAAAATCAGACTAAAAATCATTTAACACAACCAGCACTAGCTGAACATCATCTCGAAACAGGACATAACATTTAATTTGATAAAATAACCGTCATCGCAAAAACACACAATATTTTTCCAAGAAATCATAGAGAAGCAATCGAAATCTTACAGCACCCTAATTAGAGTAATAGGGACAACGGTTATTACTACCAATCCGTTTTGGCTTTCCGTCCTCTCGGATTTTTACATAAGACTTGATTGGCCAATCAGGTGCATCCTGTCTCCATGGTGTAATGCTTCGCTTGTATCCTTTTAGCTAGGTGTTTAATGATTAAGTGTAAGCTTCCTTTAGATTGGTTCGCCCGTCTACTGGCTCGCCTAAAATTCTTCTATTACACGTTTCAGATGTATTGGAATTTATAAGATGCTTTCTTTCTGCAATGTTGGTTCGCCCACATTGTGGCTCGTAGGGGCTTACGAATGAAGATGTCACGGTATATTTCTTATGGCTTATTTATACACTATGTAGAGTGAAGTAATTAATTTTATTAAGAATTAAAAAAGAAAGCCATGGTGCTCAACTAATAAGTCATTAATAAGTAAATTGAAAAGATGTGTTTTAGACAATTTAAATTCAAATATGATTGATCATATCACTGCAATTTCATCTTAAAAAACTTGCAATGCCGCTCTTTTACCATGCTTAGAACTACTTGGAAAATTTCCTTGAGGGAGAGATGCCACCAGAGAGACTTGCTGCAGTTTTTCAAACTTTAAAACTACTTAGAAAATTTTCTTTAGCGACAGATGCCACTGGGGTGACTTTCTGCTGTTTTTCCATGCTTAGAAGTATTTAAAAAATGTTCTATGCTAAGAAAGTCCGTTCTGAAACTTGCTGCAGTTTTTCTATCTTGGAAAGTACCTAAAAAATTTTCTTGGAAATGGGATGCCGCCGGATAGATTTGCAGCAGTTTTTTTTTAGTTTGATGTAGACTTGACAATTGTTCTAGGAATGGCAGATGCAGTTGCGTTGGTAATCCATTTTTTTCCATAAATCAATCACTGTCTCCAATAATCAGGAAAGATAAGAATAGCCTGGACCTTATCCTTAGCAGTTATCCTCGATCATATTGGCAAATATAATAAGAAAATTTCAAATATGGTTAAACAAATTTAGTTTTGAGTTATAGACGCATTACATAATATATATATATATATATATCTATAATTTCGAGAAAATTGCTTGAAGTTTGACTTCTCTTTTTACGAAAATATGCAAAACTTGTATTTTTGTATAGCGATAACAGGTACACGATATATATAAAAATTATCAAGAATTTGAACAATGACAAAATTAAGGTTTTTGAATTAAGTTGCATGTATGATAGCCCAAATTGTACACTCAATATATTAAAATGTTTGCTTTGTTAGCACAAAAGTTAAGTTTAGTTATAAACCTCTATGGCTCTCGAAATTAATATTTGTTTGTCTAAATGTCTTTGAATAGTTTTATCCAGATCCAAATTCCACATACAGCAAATTTTAAACTTCTTAGAAAGATGAATGTTTGTAAATAAAAGGAGAAGTCATCACAAACCAGTAATAATTTTTTTTTACAATAGAATGCAATTAATACGAAATTATATTTCCGTTTATAAATATTTCTATTTTAAATCAAAAACAATTGAACTTAAAAGAATGACTAGATGTTAGTCAACAAGACAAATGTCTATCGAGTGTGAGCGGGAGTTTTGTATGTTTTCAGGAGTCATTAACTTTCGCGCTGTTTATCTCTTTTAAAATCGACAAGATAATGTTCTCTTTTACAGGTCTACTATTTATTTTGTCAATTAGTAAATATGATAACAATTAACCGCACACACAAAATCTCATATTTTTATCTTTGCAGAAATTTACGATCAAGAGTAAACTCTTAACAAATTTTTACATATTTTTAATACAAAATTTGCATTTTAATCCAGTTAATACAACACCTGATAAAAAAGAATAAATTCCTTACAAAAAATCGAGCATCGGATAAAAAATGTATCCCTTCTGGTACAAATTTCATTTAAAACGCAACCATTTGTGTTGAAATGTTAATTCTTTTTGGTTGATAATTCTGCAATTATATTTTCGATAGGGACCTTATTCTTTTTTAATAATAATTTTATTATCCCCCTTGATATTTAACTTAAAAATTTAACTTAAAAATTTAATTTATTCCTTATTTGACAAACTTATGATGAATCATCAAACGAAAGACTAACTTTTTCGCAATGAAATCTTATTTCGATCCTTACAATTTCAACTTCTGTCGGTCGTAAAATTTTAATCCTTAGCAGATGTTAACTGTACAGGTCGGAGTATAATGGACAACAAATTTAAAAATGAAAACTCTTGTAATTATGATAATAGAAAATAGTAAAGCCCTAAATTCTTAATATAACTTTCTTGAAAAAAAAATTTTTTTACTTCTCCAAAGTTTAAACTTCTTGTCTCACGATATGTCCGCCCCAACTTGTCTTCAAAACCCATTGTACATCTTAGTGTTAAACTCAAGACTTACGTTTTCGAATACTAAGTATTGCCAATGGCAGCCACCGGGACATACTAAGTCTTGGAGAATAGCATGAGACGAGCCAAGTCAAACTCAAGACAAAATATTTTTACTCGAAAGTATACGAAGAAGCAATTGTGTACTTTAGGAAAAATTTAATTATCTGTTTCTTTTTGCAGACTCAACTGTACAGTTCCAGTGTTTGCCTAATGGCAAACCTATTCCTAATGTTCCTCGTGGCGGACCTTCTGCTTATTCTGTTGGCAGACATTCTCCTGAAAGACCCCTTTCTGCTTCTAGAACTCATTTTTCAGCCAGTTCCCATTTTTCGCAGAGCCTTCTCTTCGTGCCAGGTCCAGGTTTCCTCCTGCCAGGAATCATCCTTTTCGTATACTTGAATATACAATTGAATAGCTTACATTAGAGAGACAGAGACCGTAATTTTATGTATCAGTCTTATAAGAAAATAGTTAAAACCAAATTTGAAAATCTTTGTGGATTAATATATTGTTTACAAAAGTTTTTTGGCTTCTAATTTTGTCTAGTTAAAAATGTGACTGTTATAAAAACCACAACTTTTATGGTTTTTCATGTTTTTCACGGTAAAAATAATATTAGCACGAACTAATCAGCGCATATAAAGATGCAATTGTTTAGTTAAAAATTAGCCTTGTTAGCTTAAAAGTTCAGCAATTTAGTTACAATTTTTTAATAGTTTATCCTGCATCTTTCTTCTTTGAAAAGTTAAATTTTTGTTTACAATATCTGTATGAATCATTTTTTGACAACCTGTTTTGTTTTTGTTTTATCATAAAAATGCATTAAATTTTAAATAAACAATTTAAATACTTTTACTATAAACTAAAAAATTAGCCCAACAAGGCACAGAGATCTTACAAGGAAGGGTTTCGTAACCAAATAGTTTTATTGCAAAAACTGTTTTGAAATTCTTAGAAAAAAACCTAATTTAGAGAACGAATTTTCGAGCAGAATGTCCAGTTCTTATCAATTCAAGTAGATAAATATTGAGTTTACACGAGGGATAATAAATACGGAGAGCGCCGCGGTTCAAGAAATGGCAGCAGCAGAAATCGCAGAATGTCAAGCAGGCAAGAATAATCCAAACAAAAAGAGCTTCACTGTAGTATACGAAACACAACTTTTCACATCGTAAATCAGATTTGGAAAATCTTTTTAGCATGGCCCATGAACCGGGGAATTAAAGTAAATTTTGTTTTTACCGTGTATTTAAGACATTTTTTCAAGGAAAATCTACCAAATCACTTAAAATATCACAAATTTCACAGCTATCGTGTGATAAGATGCAACTTAAATGAAGTTCGATTTTAACTTTTTGTTAATGTTAAGTCCAATTGTCAATAGTTGCCATGATAAAATCATTCTGGTTACGATGCTTAATTCATAACTCTTTTACTTCAAAAAGTTTGAACTTTAACTGTTCATTTTCAAGCGAGATTTTTAAGTTGAAATAAATTAAATACGCAGTTGTGCAGACTTAAACAATAAAAAATAGTAGCGTTGAACACTTTAAAAAAAAAGTTTTCAGGAGATCATCTGTAAATATAAAATTTTTTGAATTTTCAGTGCTGAGTCTAAATTTTTAGCTCTATGAATTTAATTTTTTCATTAACAAAAATTTTTAATAGTTATTTAAATATGTTAAAGTTAATTACATAGCGCTATTATGCAAGGTAAAATTGAATTTCGTGAAATCCTTTCTAATTGATTTTATCTTATCGAATTTGTCTTAATGACATCGATCCCATATTACATGAAAATAAAACCTAAGTCTAATATTTGACTACTAAATGAATTTTAACAGTTGCTTAAACTACCTGAATTAACAAAGGTGCTATTTAGCAATTTCAAGTAATAAAAACTTGATTTATATCCATGCAATTAACAGTAAGTAACGCATGTCACAAATCCGGCCGACTCCCCAGCGGCTTCTCTCATTCGGGAAAAATTTTCAAGTCCACATTAAAGTGGCAAAACGGCGGCAAGTCTCACAGTGCTAATTTTATCATCTGCGGCAAGTCTCTCAGACGCCTCTTACTCAAGAAAATTTTCTAAGTAGTTCTATAGATGTCAAAACTTCGGCGAATTTCCCTAGCGGCATCGCTTTCTTAATAACATTTCTAAGTACTTTCGCAGATTGAAATACTGCCGCAAGTCTCCTAACGGGTATCTCTCCTTAAAAAAATGTGTAAGTGCTTCCAAAGAAGGCAAAAATGTAAAGTCTCACAGTGCTAATTGCCACATCTTTCATAAGTGTCCCAATATTAATTGTCACATCTGCAGCGTCTCTCATAAGCGGAAAGTCTTCTTAGCAGTATCGCTTTCCTATTACAAATTTTTTAGTACTTAATAGATACAAATCATAGAAAATATGCTTTTCGATTTTTTTAAATTCTTAGAATAAACGGAAGTTGCAATTGTCTTAAGATATTTGTTTATTTGTAAACAAATTTTACACACAGCAGTAATGATGGAGAAAGCATCACGAAGTTGGATGTGTAGCAAGCGTTCCTGCAAAACATATCTTCTATTTTGTGGATGTTTGTTTCAATAAATAATAAGGTCTTGACTCAAATAAAATTATAAAGTAGCTTATTAATTGTGCGCAGTAAAGAATTAACTTTTTGATAAAAGTACTTTAACGATAGAAAGATATGGCTTGTGAAACTTGTCTCTTGACGAAAAATTAAGGCAACATAGTTTTCTATTTCCATCAAATTGCAGCTTTTTCTTTTTGGAAATTGAATTAAGGTTGAATGTTTTGCAAACTTTTTTTTTAAAGTAGCGAAGTGGAAGAAAAGTTAAATTGAAGTTAAAATTCAAAAACTTTCAGGTTCCGTGCCTTTATATAGATTTAAATTTTTAAAAAACCGGTAGTTATCCGGTCACGAGTTCCCCTGGAGATTGAGTTCTGCCATCTTTGGAAGAACTTAAAACATTCTCTTGTGAAAGAGATTCCGCTAAGGAGACTTGCCGCAGTTTTTTTATTATTATTTGGACTTCAAAATTTATTTGAAGCTAGAGATGCGACTTGGAGACTTGTTACTCGTAAGAGATGCCAAAAAAACATTGCACGGACTTTACAGCCTGTTATGTAGCAATGTGCTTTTGCTATTAATCGATTACATTTAATATTTGTTTAACTAAACTTAATTAATTAATCCATTGCTTGTCTCTTTTTTAGGCTTTTAACTTGCTTTTCTGTGTTTAATACACTGTTAATAAGACATTTTCAAAATTTTGTTGATACTTTGATAACGATTCACTATTTTGATATTTATTAACAATTTAATTAACGTAGCCATACACGGTATATAGTATAAGATTTTTACAAGTAATCCTTAATAAAACAACCATTTTTATCACCTTATTACAATGAATTATTGTTGAGTAATTTTAATTATATTCTACAAGATAAAAAGTACTTAGTTACAAATGCGTTAGCTGAGAAAAATTTGTTTACTACATTATTAAAAAAATATAAAGTGTTTATCGTTACCTTACTATAAAAAAAAGTTAAAAACTGTGCTATTAAAAGTCCATTAAACAAAACAAAAAGACAAGTTTAAATGTTGAAACACATCGAAATCTCGCATTTATTACTTTGGTGATCAAATATGACACTCTAATTGTATTTGCAAGGAATATATGATAGATTCTATAGAAAAAACTTTATTAATTCCATCTAAAATACCTGATATAGATATTTGTTTTTAAAAATTGCTTTTAAAGTAAAAAAATTGTTGATGAAGTTATAATAATTTAACTAAAAAACTTTTTTCGTCTATAAATTGTTCAAATTTAGTACGAATCAAGTTATTTGTTTATAAATAATTCAAAAAATTTTAAAATATTTTGATTGATTTTAGACTAAGTATGTGGGTGGGGTGTGTGTTAAGGAATAGGGTATAGAGGGTATAGTATACAAAGAAAATACCTAAATTGTGACACAAATTTTAATTAAATTCATAATAATTTTGTTCGCAGAAACCTACTCTTATCAAATGTAAATATCTCAAGACAAAAAATGTAATACTTATATTGGAAGAGATAACGAATATAGCATAAGCTTTATAAGCTGCTGGAGGCAGAAAAATAGTAATTAGTTACGTCGTCACAACATTTTTTTTAATAATCAATCGCTTCCTTCAATAATTATAAAACATGAGGATAGTCTGGACCTTATCCTTCGCAGTTATCCTCGATGCTATTGGTGAATATAATAAGAAAATTTTAAATATGATTAAACAATTTTACTTTCAAATTATGCATTTATTATATAATATATGCATAGCATATAGATTTCTCTTTTTATGAAACTATTCGAAAGCTGTATTCTTTCAAAACATTAATAGGTCAAAATTGATTTTTTTCGTCCAAAAGTGTTGAAATTGTTTTATCTGGAACCAAGTTCCACTGATAGACAAGTTTTAGCTTCTTACTAATATGCATTTTTAATCTAAATGAAGGAATCATCCACAGAAAATATTAGTTTTTAAAAAAAAGAATCCAATTACAACCAGATGATATTTCAAATGAAAAAATATTTCTATATTGAAGCAAAAAGATTAGCAGTTAAAAAAGTGACTTAGGCTTAGTCAACAAGATCAATGTTCATCGAGTGGAAGTGGGGGAGGGGGGGGGGGGGTAAATTTTTTTTGGGTACCATTTACTTAAGCGATTTTTATCTATTGTAAAATCTCATTTTTTTATCTGTTTAGCAATTTTTTTTTAAGTTTGAACTACAGAAGAGAACATTGTTATGCCAATATTAAAAGAGTTACAAATCGCTAAAGTTGATGGTAAACGAAAGGAAATCGAAATTTTCAGTGAAGAAAGATCAATTTCCAAGAGAATTGAAATACTAAAAGCTTTAGTTAAAAATTAATGTTAAACTAAAAAAAAGATTTGAGTCTAAAAATGTTTCAACGTGAGACTCTGCGCCGAGCTATAGGTCAATTATAAACGTGAAGTCCCGCATAGTTGCCTCCGAACTTCACAAGAAATGCTTTTTTGGGGATATACCAAGATGCGATTAACTACATTAAGAAAAATGTAATCCTCTGTTTCTTGTTGCAGAATTAACTACTCAGTTCGAGTGTTTGCCTAATGGCGAACCTATTCCTAATGTTCCTCGCCGCAGACCTCCTGCTTCTTCTGTTGCCAGACATTCTCATGAAAGACTTCTTCCTGCTTCTAGACCTCATTCCTCTTCCAGTTTCCATCATCCTGCCGAGTCTTCTCTTCGTGCCAGGTCTAGGTCTCCTCCTGTCAGGAATCCTCCTCTCTGCATACTTGGATACACAGTTAAAGATCTAAAAAATGTCCGACTCATTCTTAAAAAAAATCCGACACGGATATACGAACTTCGAAGATATACTTTTCCTCCCGATAAGCCACTTTTATTAAGAATCAAAGGTAATGCAGCTACGCCTATGCCAACTGCAGAACGAATCGTATTATCAACGCCTGATGGTGACGTTTATGCAATATTTGAAAAAGAAAACAAACATGTTTTTTTTCGTGGAATATATACACCTTATATGTTTTCGTCAAGAAGGGCAAAAATAAACATGTACAGTGGCATGGTTCAGCAAATAACCCCCGAGGAAATCGAAGAATGTCCTGTAGGCACATGTAATCCAATTGGGAGGACTTTCGCAGTAGTCTATATATCATAATTCCTCAGACTGTATTCTCTAATTGAAACATCTTTTCAAGGTGACCGATATATCGTGAAATGACAGTGAAATGATTTTCAAATAGAAATTAAAAAAAAATGTGTAGAAGCAAAATCTATATAATCATTTGAAACATAAAAATTGTATGCATGTCATGTAATATATATGCAATTTGAGATAAGTGGAATTTAAAATTCTTCGTTAATATGAAGTTTACTTCAAAGTGCTTGAGTTTGAAACCCTCCTAATTAATTTCAAAGCGGTTTCAAATATTGTTTTTATTCGAGATATAAAATTTTTAATGTATTCCAAAACTCGTTCTTCCTGTTTCCCAGCTGACAATATAGTTAAGCGTGTTCCTCATATAATGTGTCAGTTTCTACTTTACATAACTCTCATGTATCCTATTTACCTTCTGACTTTCCTTTTGTCCCACATCTTCATTCCATAAAATAAAATACTTATCACCAGCGAATCACACAATTCTATGCTTCTTCTACAATCGTCTGTAAAAAGCTTTTTTTCCAGCGCTCCTCATTCTCTCTTTTATATGAACATCCACTTCCTTACTTCTTCGAAACTGGAAGCCCAGGTACACCTCTTTTCCTGTATCTCATAACGTTTCGATTTCTTCGTATTCAACTTTAAGTTATTATTATTCAGGTATCTTATCAACCTTTTCATCGTGTACTTTAAAACCCCCTCGATTTTGCTACTACCACTATGTAATCTGCAGCCGCAAGTGAACATGTCATAACCCGTCTTGCCCTAACTCCCTCTATCACTCTGGGCGCTAGGTTATCTTCCAGACCAACGATTAAAATCACAAAAAACTTTGGGCTATGTCAACACCCTCGCCCCAACCTTCTGCCAAGCCACATCTCCATCTTTTCAACGAAGACCTACCAACAACTTGCACATGTTGAAAACTTTCTTAGCTAGTGCTCCATGTACCACATGTTCCAAAACGCCTGCTACTCCAGCAATTCTCCTTTCACTGGACATACTCCCACAGCATATCCAGCAGCACTAACACGTAGATTTTGTACGCTGTATTTATGAACGGAATCCCTTTATAATTTATCTGCCTCTTGCTATCATCCTCAGCGTATAAAGACAAGAAATGGACAGAAAATCACTATATAGCCAACGAAGACAACATATGGGCATCATTTAGTCAATACCCAGACGTTGAAGACAAGACACGAGCAGGATATCATCTATATTTATTATTACAGCTATCAGAAAAGTATTTCTCTTATATGTCAAGAAATTAAGCATCAGGTGTAACTCTTAATAGAGATTTCAACTGGTGCGTTCCTTTTCAAACTTGAAATAACTTTCTCGGAGCTCTGAAGTTGCTGCAATATAACTCTTCGTCGTGACTACGTCAAATACGATGTAAAAGGCACAAAACTTTGCATGAAAAATTATCTGAGCGTAAAAATGGTTCCACCAACTGCCTATTTACTTGAATATTGGAGCATGACCTTGAAAAACGTATGCTAGAATTACTTAGGAAATTATCTTACAGGAAAGATTCCACTAGGGAGACTTGCTGCAGTTTTGCCATTATTAAAGATATTTAATGACGTTATATGGAGAGAGATGACGCTGGGGAGAATTGTTGTAGTCTTTCCATCTTTAAAGGTAATTAAAAGTTTCTTGGGAAAGGGTGCCGCTGTGGAGAATTGCCGCTGTTTCGCCATGTTTAGAACAACTTAGGAAATTTTCTTGACCGACAGATGCTACTGGGGAGACTAACTGTCGGTTTGTCATCTTTGGAAGTAATTGAAAAATGTGTTATGCCGAGAGATGTCGTTGGATAGCCTTGCTGTAATTTTCCGATCTTTGGAAGTACTAGAAAGTTTTTCTTGAGAAAGAGATTCCACCCGGAAAACCTGCCGCTGTTTTGTCATCTTTAGAACAACTTAGAAAGTTATCATGGTAGAGAGATGCTATTAGGGAGACTTGAACAGTTTTGCCATCTTTGCAATTATTTAAAAAATGTTCAATGGAAAAATAGATGCCGCTGGAGAGACTTGCTGCAGTTTTTCTATCTTTGGAAGTACTTGAAAAGTTTACTTGGAAAATAGATGCCGCTGGATAGACCTGCCGCAGTTTTGTTACTTTGGTGTAGACTTGAAAATTGTTCAAGAGACGAGAGATGCAGTAACGTTGGTAATCCATTTTGTCCATAAATCAATCACTTTCTCCAATAATTAGAAAAGATGAAGATAGTCTGAACCATATCCTTAGCTTTCTCTGTTGACAGACATTCTCATTAAAGACCTCTTCCTGCTGCTATACCTCATGTTTCTGTCAGATTTCCTTCTCCTGACGAAGCTCCTCTTCGTGTCAGGTCTAGGTCTCCTTCTGCCAGGATTCACCCTTTTCGAATACTTGGATATAAAATTGAAAATCTTAGATTTTTCAGACTCATTCTATCGAATAATCCGACCCGGATATACGAACTTCGAAGATCATGAAGGAAAACATGAGGATAGACTGGACCTTATCCTTCGCAGTTATCCTCGATGCTATTGGTAAATATAATAAGAAAATTTAAAATATGATTGAATAAATTTACCTTCGAATTATAGATGTAATATATAATGTATCTACCTGTAATTTTTATTATGGCATACGTAAATACAAAATACAGAATTAAGACTTTGATAAATAAGTTTGATCTAAGAACAAAATTTCACTTATAGACAATTTTTAGCGATTTTTATCTCTTTAAAAGCCGACAAGAAAATGTTTTTTTTAAGTTATATTATTTGTTTTTTCAATGAATAAGTACGATAACAATTTACCGCACATGAAAAACCTCCTATTTTTATATTTTCAGAAATTTACGCTTTACGAGAAAAATCTTTTAACAATTTTTAACAAATAACAAAAAAATGTTTTGCATTTTCAGCGAGTTAATAAACTTCAGAATGAAAAAGAATGAATTCCTCACAAAAAATAAAGGAAATCCACATTTTCACGTAACGGAGAACAATCTCCAACAAAAATGGAATAGTGAAATATTCAGTTAAAAATTAATGTTTATCTTAAAAAAATATTTCAGTCTAAAACATTTTCACTTAAAAGTTTGTGATGAGCTACCGGTCAACTATCCACGTGAAGTCCCATACAATTTCCTACAGAAAATTTCACATTGATTTTTCTCCTGGCTAACATAACAACACATTTTTTTATGACAAGCAGAATTGAATGACAATGCTTTAAATAATTGACAGACATGCTGACATATGCCTTGACAATTACAACCACATTCACATTCACAATTCCAAATATAAAAATGTTATCTTTTTTGCCATCTTCAACAGTTGTTCACTAGATACTTGTAGAAAATTACATTCTTAATATTTTTTTGGACCATTTTATATTCCTGTAGTTCTTCAGAATGGTAGTTTCTATATTAAGAAGGAGCAAATAATTAATTACACAATTACAAATTCTATCGTTCGTAAAATTGTAAAGCTTAGAAGTTCTGAACTGTTTGGCCCTAGCCTAGCTAGCTGATTCCTGGATATCGCAGACCATGCTATAAGGTCCATATTTTGAAGACGTCTGAGCATAATAGACAAAAAACTCACAAATGAAAGCTTTTGTGATTTTGAACCTGGAAAATATTAAAGCTCTACATTGGGCATGCAACTTACATAAAAAAATCTTGTTTACTTCTTGCAACTTATACCTCTCGTATAGAGATAAGTCTACCCCGAATTTTCTTCAAAACCTCTTCATAAGACTTAGCTAGAAACTCAAGACTTACTTTCTCGACCACTACGTATATTACTCGGACAAATATCAAGATGCGATTGTGTACTTCAAGAAAAATTAAATCCTATTTTTCTTGTTGCAGAATTAACTACACAGTTCGAGTGTTTGCCTAATGGTGAACCTATTCCTAATGTTCCTCGCAGCAGACCTCCTGCTTCTTCTGTTGCCAGACACTCTCATGAAAGACCTCTTCCTGCTTCTACAATTCAATCTTCTGCCAGTTTCCATCCTACTGCCGAGGCTTCTCTTCGTGTCAGGTCCAGGACTCCTCCTGCCAGGAATAATCCTTTGCGTATACTTGGATACACAGTTAAAGATGTTAGATTTCTGCGACTCATTCTTAAGAAGAATCCAGCACGGATATACAAACTTGAAAAATATACTTTTCCTCCCTATAAACCCGTTCTATTGAGAATCAAAGAGAATGCAATGAAGTTTATGCCAACCGATGCACGAATTGTATTATCAACACTCAACGGTGACGTTTGTGCAGTATTTAAAAACGAACAAAAACATGTTTCTTTTCACGGTATATATACAAATCATGTTTTTTCGTCAAAAAGAGCAAAAATAAACATGTACAGCGGCGTGGTTCAGGAACTAACCGCAGAGGAAGTTGAAGAATGTCCTGTAGGCACATATAATGCAATTAGAAAGAGGTTCACAGTAGTCTATGAACCATAATTCCGCACGTCCTAAACTGGAATTAAAATATCTTTTTAAGGTGGCCAAAAGATCGTTAAATGGCGGACATCAACAATAAAAAATTAGAAGCGTTTAAAATGTTTTTAATTAATTTCAAATCGGCTTCAATTATTGTTTTTATCCGGCATATGACATTTTTAATGTATCCAATTAAAACAACTTTATTTAAAATTAAATATGCTTTACTGATAATAAGCTATAGTTGATTATTTATCTAAAATGAGCAAATTTAATTAAATATTGCAAAAAACCTAAAGTCCTTAAGTCCTGTTTTGCTTTTTAAACAAACATTCCCTGAACAAATTTCCCACCCTCTTCGAAAAATTTCCTTTCATATTAACACGATTTCCTCTCGGTATAATTCCAAAACTTGTTCTTGCTGTTTCCTACCTTACAATATAGTTAGGCGCGTTCCTTGTATAATGTGTCAGTGTCCACTTTACATACCTCTCATGTATCCTATTTACCTCCTAACTTTTCTAATGCCCCCACACCTCTATTCCATAAAATAAAACAATTATCACCAGAGAATTAAACAATTTTATCCTTCTTCTAAAATTATCTAAAAAAAGATTCTTGCTTAGCCCTTACACCTCTTTCACCACCATATTTACCCTCCACATCCTCTCTTTTATATGACCATTTATTTCCTTATTCCTCCCAAACAGGAAGCCCAGTTACGCAAATTCTTATACCTCATATATTAATGTTGGGTCTTACTTCCACTCGTCTCCCTTTTCTTTTTAATCTCTTTTCCTGAACCTTATAACATTTCGACTTTTCTTCGTCTATCTTAAAGCCTCCTCGATTTTGCTACTAGCACCATGTAATCTGCGGGCGCGAGTGAACATATCATAACCCATTCTGCCCTGACTCCTTCTATCATTCCGGACGCTACCTCTTCTTCCAGATCCGCGATCAAAATCGCAAAAAACTTTGGGCTTAGTTAAAATCCTCGCCTCAACCCCTTGTCATCCCCTCTAAAAATTCCCTATAAAAAACCCTCTAAAATTCCCTCCGCTCCTTTTACCCTATCATTTGTCCCTTCATACAACTCCAGCATCCTCTCTGAAAGTCCTACCTTCACTGCCATATCCGCCATCGCTTTAAAGTTGCTTCTCTTATGAGTATAAAAGTATGAACCCTCAATAACCTCGATAGTTAGAGGAATTTGTGGTTCTGGATTTGTGGATGGATTGTCTGACCGTGCAAATAGCCCGACCAACTGCCGATTTACCTAAATATTGGAGCATGACCTTGGGAATGACCTTGATCCGAATTATGCGGACATGAGCTTACATTTTTGAGAATGTAGATATTGCATACAATAAAAACATTTGCTTTGCATTCGTCTGATTATCCTTATGTTTTATCAGCAGCATTTTAGCTAAGGCAACTGCTGCTCCTATTCTGCGTTAGGACATTCAGTCTTAAGCAAGAGTAATAGGTACAGTTACAGTCTAAAGATTCTTTAACTTGGAACTGAATGACAAGTTATATGTAAAAATGTATGTAAAAATCTACGTTTAAATATAATTCCTAAGTCTACGTTATTTTTTGAATTTACGTGGAGATCCAAAAAAATCTCTACGTGGAATTTCAAGCTTTTGGATAACATAACAATAACTCTTTTTTTATTAGTATAAGTTAATAATCATATTGATATTAAAATGGACAATTAAAACAAAGTTCGAATGTTTACCTAATAGCGAACCAATTCCTCATGTTCCTAGTGGCGGTCCTTCTGCTTTTTCTCTTTACAGACATTCTCATGAAAGGCCTCTTTCTCCTGCCACACAACATTTTCCTGCCAGGCCTTCTCCTCCTGCTGAGCTTTGTCTTCGTGCAACTTTGAAGATATAATAAGTCGAAATGGTCAAACATAAATATGTACAGCTTCGCGGTTCAAAAATCAACCACAGAAGTAATCGTGGAATGCCCAGTAGGTCACCATATTCCAATCAAAAAGAATTTTAAAGTAGTATATAATTCCCAATTCTTCATTATTAATATTTCAAGTAATATTTCATTATTTAGCTAAAATAAGTACTGTTAGTCTCTGAAATAGGGGCCCCTGATATAGTTCTATCCAGAATTGACAACGCGCCGCAAGTCGGATTAAAAGGAGCTGCGCGGGCGTAAACAAACAAAAGCGTTTTCTACGAAATGGATCTCTATCTGGGTTTTTTCCCACCTCCTCCAGCCCCAAAAGCAACCTAGACTCAGAGTTTCACTGTAATTTTGATTAAATATGAAATATCAAAAAACTTAAAACGTCATTTTTTTAAAATAGAAAGTCTTGAATCGTTTCATTTAAAGAGTGCTAAATTTAAATGTCGATGAAATGAAATAATGCATGGACTAAAGTTCTGATTGCATCCCCAGAAAGATCATTTTAAGCAATGAAAGAATCCATCATAATCCGAAAATTTATTTTTCTCGGACCGTGTGGCACTGGGCTGATCCAAAAAACGCTTTTTGAACTACTGAACAAGACATCCCTCGAAATTTTTCATGTCTTCAGAAAGGAAATCCGTATTTTAATTCAAAATTTGAATATTAACACGTGCCACCGGGCACTTTGAATTTCATTTAATTAACATGGTAAAATTTGGAATTTTCGAAAAGTTGAACTCATATTTAAGGGTTTAATCGAAACGTGCTAAGTTTCTGAGAAATGTAAGAGCAGTGTCTATGAAGTAGAATCATACTAATAATTTTCATTTTCAACCGACCACCGCCCTCACCGCAGTGCCCCTAATAAAACTCAAAAATAAAAAAATACAATTTTACGTATTATTGTTACATTTTAACAATTTGTAAAATTTAACTTATTTAAACATATATTTATTTCCAAAAAATGTAAAAAAATAATCGTATTTTCCGATTGGAATGCTTGTCGTTGTTTTTGATTAGTAAACTTTTAAAAAACATTAGGTAATTATTTAACTAGTTATTTATTGTCTATTTTCAATTTTAGCTATTCTATCTTATTGTGAGCGCAAATTATTGTCTGAGATACTTTATACAAAAGCTATTGGTCTAAATTCTCTGATCATTGCAAATCACGAAAAACTGACTTTTGTACTTAATTTGTTTATAACATTATGACCAGTTTTTTGTTGCTCTAACCCACCAATAAATTAGTTTTAGTTAGTTTCTAAATTTATTTATGACCTTTTTGAATTAATTTTAAAGTCTTAGAAGAATAACAAAAATTTCCGTTCAGTCAAAATAAAAATTGCACAGTTAAATGTTATATCTGGAATCCTCACGGTCAATTCTAAGAATAAAAATAAAAATCCGTTAGGAATTGCACTGTCATTTGAAAATTGAACAAAAAATTATTAATTTTGCTGAAATTATCATGAAGTTCCTAATTAAAAAAGTTGACATCGAAAAAAATAATTTCACTGCCGATAAATGCCCTAATTATGCATTTATTTATTAAATTTGTTACAGTTTTAATAATAATAATCTCGAGCAATATTTTTTAAACATGATGTTGCTTTGATCAAATGTAATAAAATTGTTTAAATTTTTTTAATGTATACATTTTTTGGAAAAAAAAATTTTGTGGAAGGTTGGGCCGGCATTATCTTAATTAATTGCTAATCTATTGCATTAAATGTCGGGCCAACGTGTAGAAGCCAAAGGCGGTTGACCGTTATTATTTAGCTGGTTGCTCCGACCAGTGGCGAACAAAATTGGACGGACCGCTCGACGGTTGACCCAACCATGGGCTGACGGTCAATTCGCACCTGGGACCTAATTATCTTAAAAGTTATGAAATATCATTAGTTTAAAGTTTTAGTCTCGTGAAATTATTAGGAAATCTTAAAAGTGTGTTTGATTATATGGTTAAATGACCAGTAAACAACGTGGTTGTATTGAAGCTAATAGAATTTACTCAAGATAAAATGCACGTTTTTTTTTTAATCACATCTATTGGTCCTTTTAGGGGAAAAGCGATTTAGAAATAATTGTGGGGCTTTGTAATTAAGAAAGAGATCTCGATGAGATAGGGGGGGAGGTATCTTAAAATTGTAGGTAACTCAAAAATACTAGGGAAAAACTAGTTTTATAGGAACCAGGGGATCATTTCAGGGTAGCGATGATTGGAGCACTCTGATTATGGTTACATCTGGCAGACCACAGCGTCTGAAGAAAACTCTTGTGAGGGGCTGCTGGCATTCATTATAGGAGTGGAAACCGTCAAAGCTATTTCAACACCCTGGCCTAGGATTCCCACGAAGTGTTCTGGTCAATTACATCCGGGCGAACTTGGGATCTCCGACGACATAGACATTCCCTTTTTGCTGGTTCTTCAACAAAATCGGTGGCTCAAAATGTGGAGTTCCTTGAAGAAGCTTCTCTCCTTTGATAAGGTGTTTAGAGTCTTGCTCGCACGTAATTTCTTTTCGGTTGGGTTAGTCTTCTCTATCAGGGGCCCACTAGTTTCTTTGGAGCGAGGTAGACGGCTTCGGCGTTCCAGAGGTTGATAGCACGGAAATGAAATCCACCGTTTGAATTCCGACTATGGTCATTTTCGGGGTTGGATTGATTTCTGTTTGAACTTCGGTTTTCTCAACCGTAATAGGCGCATCAACTAATCCATAATTCTGACGAGAAATCAACAAATGTTCCTTTTCTGTGGGTAACTTCACTCTGTCGATGATACCCTCCACCTCATATCTCTCTTTTGTAACCCATTTTATTTCCTTCATGGTTTGCAAGAGTCCAGGGTATTTGTTGTTGATTTTGGTCAGCATAAAAATATATGGTTTTAGGTGTCTCCAACCAGGCGATCACTCAGATATCTTATCATCCACTCTAGTCCAGATCTTGTCCTGTAGATTCCTCTTTGACTTGTCTTCTCATTTTGCATTAAGAAAAACATTTTTTTTTCTCAAATTTCGAGTTCATTATCATAAGTTCCTTGACAACGTTGGATTTCAGGCTGAGTTGGGTCCTTTGCTCCAGATTCCTTTTAGTCACTCCATTAAGTGCTCCTCCATCCTGAGGATTAGGCCTTGTTGGGCTCTTAGCATATAAAGGTATACGGTTACGCAAGGAACGTAGTGGGTGGTATGAAAGGATCAGAATCAACGTCATACTTAGAGCTTATATAGGGCTTAAGGTCCTGAATGTGGACTTTTCCTATTTTCTTATTGAAGAGATCGCTAATACCATAAACTGGTGGGGATAACACTTTCGAAATTCGATAGGGTCCTTAAAATTAAGGGTTGAGTTACGCGGCTATTTATTTAATCTGGGAAGACAGAATTCAGCTACGGGTCAGAACAACGTCACCTATAGAAAAACGCAATCGACGGCGTCGCAGATGATAATAACAGGCTCGTTTTTAGAAGGATACATCTAAGTTTTTTATTACCTAATCTCTCATTATTTTGAATTCCTGCATTCGTTCATTTCACAATTCTGGAGCCTGCAAATCGATTGAAGGTTTACCTTCCTATCGTCTACGTAATTAATTTATTGTTTGGCTTCACGCCCGAAATTCAGGAATGCGGGAGTGATTTTCAAGGAAGAGTGGTATACATAATTACATGCAAAAAAAACTCAGATAGATGTTTATCGCAAGTACGATGATCTTCATCAATAAAGGACACCATAATCGTTTTGAGTATCCTATTAATGCGTTCTATTGGGTTGGCCTGGGGATGTTAGGGTGGCGTTGTTGCAAGAAAGATGTTAAATTCTTGACCCAGGGATCGTAGAATGTTATTTATAAATTCCGCCCTATTATCAGTTAGAAGACCCTGTGGAGTACCCCAAGGGTTAATGATGAGTTCTTAGAAACTTGCGCTGATTCGCTTGCCAGTCGCCGAACATAGGGGTATATACTCAACCCACTTGGTAAACAAGTCTTGGAAAAAAGCACATACTTATAACCAGCACGATTGCGTAGCCAGGGTCACATGATGTCCGCTGCGACTACAATTCAAGGTTGCTCTACAACTCGTTGGCCCAAGAAACTTGCTAGAACCTTTTGGGTGACCTTACAATTCCGACAAACTTCACACTTCATCACGTAACTAACTACATCACGGTAGCAACCTGGTCAGAAATAGTTGTTAGCGATTCTCATGTACGTTTTTTTCGTAGCAAAATAACCAGCGTGGGACTAGTCTATGGGCTTGTTCTAAAATTAACTCTCGATTTTCATGACGAGTACGAGTTTCCCTTTATTTAAATCGCGAACTCACGTTGAAATTACGGTATCAAGTCAAAAATGGTGTAATTTATTGTCTACGATACGACAATTAGGTATTTTTTCAGGGAAGTTGGTAACAGCTAAGAAACGTCGGAAATGCCAAGAAGGGGTAGGGTTAGTTAGTAAATTAATTACTTCTGTATCAGATGCAGTTAAATCTTCTTCTGTACCCTCATTCATTCTTTATACGGTATCGGGGACTTGGTGCATGTAACCTTTGCAGTGTATGATTCAAAAACGTATTCGAGTAGCGACAGGGGCCATCTAGCTAACCAACCCGTAGGGCTTCTTAAATTATGCAACCAGCGAAGGCTGCATACTATATACTCTAAACCGTCAATTTTCTGTGTAAGAACCGCACCTAATCCTGTATTGCTCGCGTCTGTCTGTAGCTCAAACGGAACGTCAAAATTCGGAAAAGAGCGAACAGCTGCGTCAATTAACCAAGTTCTACTTTCTCCGAAGGCTACCTGCTGTTTATCTGTTCAAGTCCAACAATGTTTCTTTCTAAGTAATCACGTAAGGGGGCGATTTTATCCATATCTACTTGAAAGCCTCTTTGCCAAACATCTTAGACAACCACTCCAAGTGCTCCTCGAAGGATTCTGTTACGATTATTATATCGTCAAGGTAAGCAAAGCAATGTGGTTCCATTTCATGGCCTGTATGACCATGCAGCAATCTCTGAAATGTTACAAGGGCATTAGTGAGCCCAAATGGCATTCTTTTAAAATAAAATATCTAAGCTTACGCAATTTCTCTAAGATTACATTCATTAGAGGCAGCGAATATGCATCATTATTTCGTAACGTTGTTGAGCCTTGTTAAGTTCAAACAAAATCTATATGAAGAACCCGACTTTCTCACCATTACGATTGGACTTAACCAATCGCTTTTTGAGGGTTCGATTATATCATCTGCAAACATTTAAACTACCTCCGCTATTATTGTTTCCATAAGTTTAGGCGAGACTAAATAATAACGCTGCTTATACGCTGCATGTCCACCTACGTCTATTACGCGTTCTCTTAAGTTCGCAAACCAGGCAGTTCGTTTTTCAAAAAGTCTTTGATAATTCCTGCTTCCCGTGAAGGTTACTCGTTAAACCCAAAGAATCTGTCACCAGACCACTCCTTCTATTCAAAACTGTAGGTTTTAAGAGGATATTCTTTGAAAAGCTATGTACGTTATACGAAATATACCTGCATTCCGCAAAACTTCATGAAATCTAAGCCAAGTGCAAACGGAACCACCAGTGACTTCATAACGCGCATCGGCATTATTCTTGCAATTTCTTTAATTCCATTGGGGTCAAAACTTCTTCCGTAGCCACCTGAAATCATCTTTCATGGCTGTTATTCAATGGCCTAAAATAGGGAGGGTAACATGCATCAGTGGTTTAGTGCCGGTCAGTATGGCAGGTACATAATGAATTTCCGAAAGGTTAAATGCTGTGACACGGATAGGATTATCGGTAGTGGTAACAATAGTAGGCACTGTGGGATCGCTAACAGGATTAGTATTTTCTCCAGGGTCAGAAATATTTTGAGGATTGATAATTCTGCTTAAATTTATTGTGGGGTTAGCCTGATAATCAGTGAAAGGGTCACACTTGGTTTTCGCTATAGGATCGGTAACACAATTTGACTGGAAGTCGGCCAAAGAAATGAAACTTGTGGTTGTCAGCGGATGTTACCCGGATTGAAGTGGACATCTGCGACACCCTCCTCGTTTTCAAAAGCTTTAGGAGGACGTAATGACTTTAAATTTATTAAGAAATAATTTGAGGACTCTTTGAGTAAATTAGGAGTCGCGTCAGTCCTTTTCAACGACTCCCTTCTGTGTTTCCCGAACGTTTGGGACAAGATGGTTCAGTCACATCCTTCCTACCACAAGTGAAGCAGAAAATCTTCTTATCGTCGTTGCAATTTTTGTGACGATGACCGCCTTGGTCACAGTTCTAACAAATCAGGGGTTGATATGAGGATTTAATTTTATCTTTATCGAAAGCTACGGGCAAAATGGATTGGTAGGTCATTAGGATTTTTTCATATTGTTTTTAGTGTTTATTTCGTTCACGGTTTTATTATTAGGGTAAGGATCCTCAAACAGAATATTAATTTTCAGACCAAGAAAGCTTAAATTTAATTTAAAATTCAAACACAAATTTAAAAAAGAACTAACTTTTTATCCGAAAAAGGTTTTTTTTACTTTTAAGATCAAAATATAATTTCTAAATACTTTAATAATCAAACCAAAAAGACGATGTTTGAACAAAACAGTTAAATTTGTAATAAAAAATGATAACTTTTTTTCAAAAAATTCTAGAATTTTTATACAAAAAGTTGTATTTTATGAAAGAAAGATGCCATTTCTATTCAAATATATTTGCAAATAAAAAATTATAAATGAAATAGTTGAATTCTTATACAAAAAAAAATTTCGCTTGCCTTTTCAGCATAAAATATGATTTTTAAATTAGAAAGAATTTTCTATGAGAATGGTTGCCTTTTCCACCCAAAAATATGATACTTCAAAAAAGCAGTTGAATTTTAGGAATTAAAAATACTTTCTAACAACATTCTGGATTTTTAGCCAAACTGTTGCATATTTATCAAAGAAAGATGCAATTTCTAGTAAAATAAATTAATTTGAAAACAAAAAAAATTTTTTAAAATAATCGAATTTTCAACCAAAAAAAAGATTTTTTTGACTTTTTAGTATCAAAATATGAGTTTAAAAAAAGTCAATTTTCTTCGAAATAAGTTGAATTTTCAACCCAAAAAGAATGCCTTTTCAACAAAATTGTTGAATTTTCAAATAAATAAAATTTATAACTGTAAAGGTAAGATTTTGTATGGAGCAACTAAAAAAAATTTTAAAAATGCAAGGAAAACAAATTACTAACAAGAATATTATACCAGGGTTACCGCGAAACTTCATTTGTAATTTTCTCTAATTTCCTACTAATCAATTTTTCATTTTCTCTGAACATATTAATATTTAAAGACTAGAAGCTTCAGTTTGTAATATTTTCATCTTAGAATCTTTTGTAATTGAAATAAAACAATTTAATATGAAAACTGAACAATTTTCAAATTTCTTTTACTTGATAGTTTAAAGTTTTTAAATTTATAGAAACTCTAACTTTTGCACGATTTTTTTTAAATCCCTGGCTTTTTTCCTGACTTAAAGAATTCCCTTACATTACAAAAAATTTTGTTAGCTAGGTCCGTCTCATACTCACCAGGTTGATTTGAAATTTTAGATACACAAATTTTCAGTGTTGAATCTAAATATATAATGTATAAAAAATGAATTCTACAAATTTAAGGATGTACACTACGAAAAATCAATCTCAAAAGTCGCGTATCTTTTAAATGATTCATAAAATAAAAAAAGGTGTATTATTGATTTCAAGAAATAAAAAAAATTATTGATCATCAATGCCTCATTTTATTTTTTGAAGCATTTTCTACAATTTTATTTGGGTGTAGTTAATTAAAATTTAAACTATGATTGTTTGTAACAATAATAACTGTATGATTTTTCAATTAATTTTTATAAATAAAATTAACCCAAACAGAAATTTAGAGAATCCTTCGAAGAATAAGCTGAGGCCTTGATCATTAGGATTAAATAAAAATTGTAACTTTTCCCTGAGAAGGAAGGAAAAACTAAACCTTTAAATAAATACTATTAAATAAACAATTTTCACTTTTATTATTTTCTTTCTAAAGTGTGCTTAAAAGCCTCAATCAATATTTATAGAATTTAATAATAGATCTTTTTTGGTAGATTTTATAAATTATTTCAAAGATAGGCCAAATTTGAGAAAAAAAAGGATTTAACATATACCAATTTATCTATTAATTCTGTAATTAAGAAAACTAATTGATTGTGATATGTCACGGCCTCTGAGAAACTACAGAATATTAACAACATTAATAATAATATTTTTATGATAAACATATATCTTTGGCATTTTTTGTGATAGTGATTGAAACTCGAGATTTTTAATGGATGCTTATTCTCTAGCTATCTCTTTTCTTTGACTCGCCTTTTTAATTCTTCGGATACATTTTACAGAAATTATATTAGTTTTTGAATCTGTAAAAGAGCAAAAAAACGCTTTTCTCAAAACTTATCAATGATGACCTAAATGACGACATCAATCTTAATCAAATGAGTAGAAAGTTTCGTTCTTTAACTGACTCTTATCAAATATAAATATTTTATAGGGTCGCGCTTACGTGAGCTGAATGCGGATAAGCTTTAGTTAATTTTTTTCTCGGTTCTGTCATATTTCCAAAAATTAAAACTGCATATAAGTTAATGAAGCGAAAATCAATTAAATAATTGTTAATAATTATTAGATGAGCTGACGATATGCCGGGAGAGCTTTTGCTGTAAGAAATTTTTTCAATTACAATGAGCATTAAAAAAAATCTTTATTCCGGTATTTTCATGAGCACGTAAAATTGGTTTTAAGAGCATTATTTGTATTTGAAAATTCTTCTTTTTGGATTGAAAATGTAACTGCTTAGTTAAACAATTATTTTTTTCTTTTTCAGCCACTTTCTATGCAATCCTATTTATGTCCTTACTATCATTTACAATCTTCATAAAGCTATAAATTATTGTTAAATCCACTGAAATCTCATGAATTCTAGTACAGTTATTGATATTCTGTGAGATGCAATTGAATTTTATGACAGCGATACGCTTCTGGTTTAATATCGGTAATAAGAATAATCTTTGGGGTCGATTGATCATAACGTAAATAGAGATAGTGAGAGAACGCGGGATCTGGAAAATATGTGATTTTTGATTTTGACTTTGCCGTGGACATAAACTGGTTTGCAGAGTTTCGTCTTTCTAGTAATAAAAGGAGGACGGGATGAATAAAGTAAGCGTGTCGGCCGAGACGGCTGGAATGCCAGCTGTCCCGTTACCGGTGGAGAGAGAAGGGGAGCAACGGGATAATTTAAAGAAACAGCGAGAGAATTAAGATTTTCAGAGATTTTGGTTTATTCAGATTATATTTACCATAACGTATAACAATATTTGTAGACGAACGGTGTTGTACAAAGTAGTAGCCTTTGGAGAGTGATGGCGAGATAGCTTCAAGAAATCTATGGCTGATAACCAGCTGTAGCTTTTCAGAACGACAGAGAAAGAGACATTGTTGCGTTTTGTTGTCGAAAGGGACAGCAATAGTTCTCGCTCTAAACACAAGCACAGTAACTAGCAGTAGGGTTTTTTCAAGGGTGACGGTATTTAGCTCCCAAATAAATGACGTCCCGGGCCAGTGGACACCCTTTTATAGCGGATGCCGCTTCGGCGTTGCGTGGAAGTTGCGCGAAGAGGGCACAAAATTGGTGTAGGGAGATGTTGCATTGGAAATGCGCGCGTCGAGGTTCGCTGGCGCTCTTCTCGCGTTCCTTGCCTCTACTTGATCCTGTCGCCTTGCTGACGTCACTGCCCCCCCTCCCTCTCTTTCTTTCTAAGTGCTAATATTGAGCTCATAGAATTTAATGATAGTTGCTTAGTGATTAGTTGCTAGTTGGCTTTCGGGTTCAATTCCCGCGCTGCATTTAAGCAGATGTTCAGTAGCACATGCGATGAAAAATAGCCAAGCAACGGAGTTTTTTCCCCTCTGAATAATCGTGGGACTGCTGCAGCTAGAGATAAAGGTACTATAATTACTTAAAGATATTGTTCTTGGTGGTTAGGAGCCCACTCGCAGCTATAGGACCCACTCTAAATACTAGTTAAGTGTTTATGGGGTTAGTGAAGAAAATAAGCAGCAAAATAAAAATATAAACTATTAGCGCTCATGCGAAACTTTCATTTCATTCAATTAATACGTACAAACTTACAAAAATAGTGACATCAGCTTTAAATTAACAGCTGTAGTATAACCAATATACATTGGCTATATATAAATGTAAAAGAAAAAATAAATTGTAATGTTAACTTAATTTAAATTTATAAACAATTCATTTTTGTTGAAACAGACTCTTATCAAATCCAAGCATTTGGAAAGACAAAGCTGATACCTATAGTGTTAAAGATAAAGAATATAGTATAAACTTTGTGAGCTAATAAATCAAAGAAATTTTGATCAGTTACGTTAGTAATCAATTTCTCTATCAAACAAATTAATCAGTTTTTTCTATAATTCGATAAGATGAGAATACTCTGGACCTTATCATTGACGGTTATCCTCCATTCAATTGGTGATTATTAATTATTAATAATAATAGATCTAAATTTATTTTTGATAGACATATTATATTAAAGTATTTATTTTAGAATACAATAAAACATAAATGCTTTTGTAATATTAAAAGGTAAAGAAGCAACATGTAAATTAGAATAAAATCGAATAATAAAAGAAATGCGATTTTTGATGAGAGTGGAATTTACATAGACCAAACAATAAGCTAGATATATTAGAATTTTTGCTTTAGACTAAAGCTGTATTAATTTCATTTTCTTTAAATTATCTTCTCCGCTAGTAGCACAAAATGATCCTACTTTCTAGCAAAAATTTCTGTTTTAAAAAATTGTTTAAAAAATTTGTTGATTAAAAATTACAAGGTTTCTCATTTAAAATAGCAGCTGCTCCACCAAATGGCTCCACCAAATGGTATAACCATTTCGCTCACATTTCTTCTGTCTTTTGGTTAAACATTAATTTCTTCAAATAAAAATTTATCTATTTCATTTATTTTGGAGATTAATCTTCTTTAGTCGAAAACTGCATTGGAAAATTTTGCCATCAAGGCAAATGTTTACCGATAAATTGTTATCATAATCATATTCATTGACAAAATGTCCATGTTTTGAGACCGCTGAGTCGGATAAACAGGTTTTTACGAATGTGTACCATTTTGCATAAAAATTCAAACAGTGGGAAAATTTTCAACATTTTCGAGGCCACTTCTTTCTATAATTTGAAAATTTTATCTACGCTTATTTATGGTATTCAAAAATAGTAACAATGAATTCTGAATACCTTTTTCTATTTAAAAAAAAATACCAGAGCTATGTCATTTTAAATATTTAAAAAGAAAACGAAAATGAACATTTTAAGCCCAAAAACGCACGATTTAAAGAAGTTTAAAGGCAGGAAAACGTTGCATTCCGAAATCTCTACAAGATAGTGATTACTTTTCGAGTCTTTCTAGAAAATCAAAAATTAAAATTTTTATTGCACAAGAAATATTAAAAAATCCAAGATTTCATTTTGCGATAAAACTATCTATTTTTTATAGTGCTTCAAAAAACATTAAAAATTAATAAAAGCGAAGTTTTGGTCAAACGACATATATAGATATGTTATCAAGAATTTTTGGATATAAATTGTAAATATTCTTCAGATCGTAAAAGTGAGATTAAAAGTAAAAAAAAATAATTTTTAGTGAAACGAAACAGAGAACGAAAAAAATAAAGAGAAGAAATATTGTTAACTAAAAATATCTAAAAATATTGCTGTAAACTCTTGATATAAAAAAAATTTTAAAATAAAAAAATTAGCTTCTTGGGAAAAGGACAGAAGTTTGAATGACATTTTGTTCAGGAAAATTTGTCGACAAAATTTTATACACGAATTTTCTGAGAATCAGCTTCGGATAAGATGCGTATTTATTTTGAATAATAAAAACTAACATTCAAAATAAACAATTTAAATTTATGGAAAAATGACTTATTTACATTCTGATCAGAGAAGGTATTAGATTTGTGTAAGATTTGATCCCCTAAATGTTTGTCAAATGTTTACGTTTTAGGATTTCCTAAGTCCGAAAAACAGGTTTTTACGAATATATCTGTCTTTTGAAACAATTAATTTATTGGATTGGCCTTTGTTGCATTCTTTTAATGTCCTAAACTAAAGGCCGATTTCGGTAGCCAGCAATTTTGGATAAAAATTCAAAAAGTTAGCGCCTTTTGAATATGTTTAAGATCACTTTTTTTTTAAATTCGAAAATCTGTGTACGGATATTCATATTATTCAAAAAGACGAAAAGTTTATCCTAATGCCTTTTTTAACAAAACTAAAAATGAGCAGAGTTATAGAATTTTCATGAAAAATAAAACATTCCAAGTTTGACAGGTGAAAAATAATGGCAAATTAGAAATTACATTGTTCGATCAAACTATGCAAAACATGTAAAAAAATGATTAGAACTGTCAAAATATTATTGATGAAAAACTAATTATATTTTACATTCTCATCAGAGAGGGTATGAGCTTTGTTTAAATTTTGCCTCCTCAATTTTTGTTAAATGTTTACGTGATGCGATCCCCTGAATGCAGTTTTCTGTGTTGCTGTATTTATGTCTGTCTGTATGCCTGTCTGTGAGCACAAACAGTTTTGAAAAAATAAAGTAAAAAAAGTAAACTAAAGGTGAAGTTCTTTACCCAGCACATTTTGGATAAAAATGAAAAAAGTGAGCCAAAATTCCGAGAATTAAAGCACATGAAAAATTCCAAAAAATGCAAGAATATGTAAATTTGAAGAAAAGTAACAGACAATATCAAAAAAATTATAACAAGAAAAATGTTGCTTTTTGAATGCTGAAAGTTGGTGACCTTCTCAGCATAAAACTCGAGCGATATGTGACTCTCGGTTGAAACTAATCGCGGCTCCTCCACCACGCGCGGCCTCCCCCCCACGCCAGGGACGCCATCCCACCACGTGTCACGCCCCCACCCGCCGC